>JBBPFJ010000144.1:0-308858 GCA_037975025.1 Excoecaria agallocha
TTTTCAAAGAGAAAGAATTTCTTTTCTCTTAATGTTCACTTAACCCTAAAATCCCTATCACTTGGATTTTTATAGTTAGGTTAAAAATCCAACTTCATAATGGGATTAGGCTCTTTAAAATTGCTGGAGAAATATTAAATGGGCTTCATGAATTATTAATAATTTATTTGGACTCAATTAAAGCAAATTTAGGCCAATTCATAAAGGACTATGCACAAAACCCATAAACTAGGCCCTTTATACATATACTTGAATTTAATCACCCAAATAAATTCCAAATCTATCAAAATTAAATATTTAGACTCAATAATACTTATTAAATATATTTAATTTATTTTAATCCAAGAATTAGGCCTCTAAGGCCTTCTATATGGGTTTGGTGTGCAACCCTTCCTCTAGAGGGTTTCTGTGCCAAAAACAATTCTCTGGGTCTCTTTTAATTCCTTCAATGGATCTATTAATTATTATATCATCCCTATAACACTTATAGTCCAATAATAATTAATTATAAAATACAATATTTTAATTAGATCCATTTTACAGAATATTTCTAAAAAGTTCTGAGAACAATTCTACTTGATCATAATTAATTAAACCCTTTAATTAATTATTCTCTTATTCATTTCTCTTCTCCCATAATAATATCAAATATTATTATCCTTATCATTTTACTATTTTATCCTTTACTCTATATGTGTGTGACCTATTGAGTTCCTGTCCATATTGGTAGTATAATATGTAATTATGAGTTCTATTCAAAACTCACATGATTTAAACTTCTTTAAATTATTTTATCAATCCCTATTGATATTTATGATACACTATTATACAAATCATGAGCAGCCTCTAGCTAGGCATCATGACTACCCAAATGTTAGGAAAGTCAAGTGGTTTGACTATACCCTTCCATAGAAATAGTTACCATGCAATTACTCCTTTCACCACTCTATCTCAATTAGATTTTGATTATGAATTTCTGTCAACTCATATAAATCTAATTATGTATGTTTTATTAATTTAATCATTGTTCCCAAAATGCCTTTCATAGATCCCTATCCATCTTGGCATATCACTCTGGCCAAAGATTCTCTAAATAAGGCAATTATATAATCATGCGAGATAACTTCCCTTGATAAATCTGGGATGTTGAATCTTTGTCAATCACTCAACTATCTTCAAGTAGGTCATGATATACCCAACCTCCTAACTATGTTGTGATTAAATTCCTTAAGGCTTTGAAGTTGTGACTTATTAAACATTTACTATTATATTTTCACTATGTTCTAGCCAACTAGAACACTCTTTTATCTAAAAGGCTAGAAAAGAGTAACTTATGCTAAGAAAAATTAAGTATGGCCCAAAACTCTTTAACGTGAGTAAATTAAACTAAAAGAATTGAAATATTGCAATGCCATAACAACATTTTGATCCAACTCAAGTATAAACCTCTCAAGTTATCCGACGATATTTACTTAATCTTCTTAATTCTTATAATTGTCCCCTCACGATATTTGTTTCAAACAACATAGCAGCAGCAAAATGAAATATTTCCTTCCCATCTAACTTATAACTAAACTAATTTATCTAACAATTTGACTAAAATTAAATCTAATTACCAGTTCAAGTTATTTCTTACTCAACCCCAATTACCAACAATGTGTACAACATCTTACCCCTTTTTCATTCAAATTTTAAATCATCACAATATTAAAATTCTAATTTAATTATTAAATAGCCTAAGCTCAATTAACAATACAGGCTGCACAATATTTCACCCAGCAATAACATGAGCTATTATATAAAATGAATAATTCAAAATAAAATATCAAAATTTCATAATTAATTAAATAAGCCTCTGAAAGTGAATTTGGTGGTCACATACCAAATAAGATGGTAATTTCTGCGTTTTTCTTTATTTTGTTCACTGGTGCGCTCGCCGGAGTGTGATCAGAGACTCGTCGGAGCTTCGCTAGAGACACACCACTGCTGCCGCTGTGGAGACCAAAGCCTCAAGAGTCTCCTGCCGGTGACCACGTGCCCATCCATCCTGCCGTTTGATTGAAAATCCAGCAAAATAATCGGCGGCCTCGCCGATCTCCATGCTGCCGGCGAGGGAGGGGCTATAGAGGGTGTCGGATGATTCATCTTGCCATTGGGAGTCCTCTGGTGATGGTTGTCTTACTGTTCGCCGCTGCCAGTCATCAAAAAGAAAAGGAACTGCTTGATGAAGAGAGAGGAAATCGGGCTGCCAACGACGATCGGACACTCCATGGTGGAGCTGGATGCTGGCGAGGGAAAGGCTACGGTACCGCACGAATCATCGCCATTGAGAAAGGCCGGCGTGGTGGCTGACCGGCACCCTTTCACCCTTCTCTTTCGCCTCCCTTTCTCGGTCCCTTCTTTGTTCTCTTTTTTTGTAATGTTTTTTTAATAAATTTGAGGCCTAAAATAACTTATCTAGATGATTCTATGGTCTCTTGCTATTATTATTATTATTAGTACTACTACTATTAACTATTATTTTAATTATTGTTATAAATTTATTTATTTTAATTAATTGAATTTTTTTTCAATTATAATTACTCGTATCGAGTCCTCATGAACCGGTATTAAAATACTATTTACCTATTAAAATATTTTCAGACGACTCAAAAATTTTGGGATGTTACATAATATGTTCAGATTTATTATAATGATAACAAATCATATCACCAAAATTTAATTAAGAACTTTTAGTTTTGTTGTTAAGTACCTTTCTTGGAAATTTACCATGTTTCATTTCTCTTATGTAAAACTTAATAAACTTTCATGTGATCATAGCTAGTTCTTCATCAGACATATTTTCACTGGAATCGGCAGTAAGGGTAACTCCTTTTTTATTCTCTTAACTTTGCATAACAAGCTCATAGCATAATAGGGATCCAATGAGATCATTATAAGAAAAATTTCACAAATCTATGTCAAGAAGAACAAAAACGTTTTATCTCCAATTTAGTTTCAAAGATCTAATCAATTTTTGATTTGTTCCTCTTCACTCACAATCTTTCTAAGCCCCTTTATTGAACAAGTTATCTTGATGAACCTGTCACTCATTACAGAATAAGTCTCATCAGGTATCATTTTAAATGATTAATAATTACACATTAATACATGCAACCAAGAATCTTTGACTTGTGTTGTTCCTTCTGTTGGGCATTATCGGTTACATGCATCACATGTATAAGCGAAATTCAAAATTTTTAACCAATAGATCTATCTTGCCATGAATTTACAATATAAATATTAATGAGAATAAAAAAAATCACCTTTTATTTTTGTTGAACAATTGATTTTCCTTCTCACCGGGTTATCGCAAACCATAATGTCCAAAATTGAACACCTCCAATTAGTAATCCACACTAAAGAATGATTGAATGAACCAAAAATGATGGAACACAAGGGCTGGTTGAATTTCCCTTGATGCTAGCAAAGGAGTGGCGGATAGGGTTTTTCAAAGAGAGAGAATTTCTTTTCTCTTAATGTTCACTTAACCATAAAATCCCTATCACTTGAATTTTTATAGTTAGGTTAAAAATCCAACTTCATAATAGGATTGGGCTCTTTAAAATTGCTGGATAAATATTAAATGGGCTTCATGAATTATTAATAATTTATTTGGGCTCAATTAAATCCAATTTAAGTCTATTCATAAAGGACTATGCACAAAACCTATAAACTAGGTCCTTTATGCATACACTTGGATTTAATCATCCAAATGAATTCCAAATCCATCAAAATTAAATATGCAGGCTCCATAACACTTATGAAATATATTTAATTTATTTTGGTCTAAGAATTAGGCCTCTAAGGTCTTCTATATGGGTTTGACGTGCAACCCTTCCTCTAGAGGGTTTATGCGCCAAAACCAATTCTCTGGGCCTCTTTTAATTCCTTCAATAGATCTATTAATTATTATACTAGCCCTATAACACTTATAGTCCAATAATAATTAATTATGAAATACAATATTTCAATTAGGTCCATTTTACAGAATATTTCTAAAAAGTTCTACGAACAATTGTACTTGATCATAATTAATTAAACTCTTTAATTAATTATTCTCTTATTTATTTCTCTTCTCCCATAATAATATCAAATATTATTATCTTTGTCATTTTATCATTTTATTCTTTATTCTATATGTGTGTGACCTATTGGGTTTCTATCTATATTGGCTGTATAATATGTAATTATGAGTTATATTCAAACCTCACATGATTTAAACTTCTTTAAATCATTTTATGAATCCCTATTGATATTTATGATACACTATTATACAAATCATGAGTGGCCTCTAGCTAAGCATCATGACTACCCAAATGTTAGGAAAGTTAAGTGGTTTGACTATACCCTTCCATAGAAACAGTTACCATGCAATTACTCCTTTTACCACTCTTATCTCAATTAGATTATGAGTATGGATTTCTATCAACTCATATAAATCTAATTATATATATATCTATTAATTTAACCATTGTTCCCAAAATGCCCTTCATGGATCCCTATCCATCTTGGCATATCACTTTAGCCAGAGATTCTCTAAATAAGAAAATTATAGAATCATGCGAGATAACTTTCCTTAATAAATATGGGATGGTGAATCCTTTGTCAATCACTCAACTATCTTCAAGTAGGTCATGATATACCTAACCTCCTAACTATGTTCACCCCCAGTTAGAAGTAATCAGTTATAGAGTCAAAATATATCACTTGCTACTTAAGATAACCTTGGTGATCTCAAGTCTAAGGTTACTTGCACAACTGCTATGAAGAGATTCCTCATTGACATAGATTTAATATCCATGTGAGGATTCTTTTTGCAGGTCTCCAATGAACTTGTTCTTCTAACAAGCATCCACATATTAGCTTTGACCATCTTTCATAATCACAATTATGAGAACCACTGCTTGAACTATTCAAGAAGCATAACATGTGCTAGTTTATCCGAATTAACAATGTCCTATCTTGTTAATTTTATGACTAGGGATATTTAGATATTATCACATTTACAAACAATAGACATCTCACATCATGAACACTTTCATGATTGCCTTTGCACTGTATTTAAAATATCTAAGACTTCATTTATTAATTTAAGATTTACAAACTCATGTATTTAAACATAGAATTAATAAATGAATGATGCCTTTTATTAACAATATGAGTTCATACATATGAAATACATCCCCATTACATGGGCTATAGGGCATACTCTCTAACAATCTCCCACTTGCACTAGAGCAATCACTCATATGTCTTAAACCCATGTTATTTATATGGTGATCATACTTTATCTAGGAAAGTGCTTTAGTAAGGGGATCCGCCATATTATTATCTGTGGGGGACCCTTTCTATTTTCACATCATTTCTAGCTACTATTTCTCTCATGAGATGGTAGCGTCTGAGAAAATACTTGGATCGCTAATGAGACTGTGGTTCCTTTGCTTGCGCAATGGCTCCATTGTTGATACATATAAGGAATTGGATCAACAATGCTAGGCATCACTCCTAGTTTAGATATAAACTTTTGATCCAGACTGCTTCTTTGGCTGCTTTCGAAGCAGCAATATTCTCAGCTTCTGTCGTGGAATCAGTAGTTGTTTCTTATTTAAAACTCTTCAAACTAACTGCCCCTCCTCCCATTATGAACACAAAATCAGACTGTGATTTACAATCATGTTTGTCAGATTGGAACTGGCATCCATATACCTATTTACTTCCAAACTGCCCTCTCCATATACCAAGAATATATCCTTAGTTCTTCTCAAGTACTTAAGGATATTCCTGATAGTTGCCCAGTGTTCCTCTCCAAAATTGGATTGGAATCTGCTTCTGACACTCAAAGCAAATGCTACATTTGGACGTGTACATAATATAGCATACATGATAGAACCAATTGCAGGTGCATATGGTATTCTATTCATGCTCTCTCTATCCTCTAGTGTCTGCGGACACATAGACTTAGAAAGGTGTTTTCCATGCACCATGGGTATAAACCTTTTCTTAGAGAGATCCATATTGAACCTCTTCAATACTTTATTATATATGTACTTTGAGAAAGACCTAACAACCTATTGGATCTATCTCTATAGATCCTTATTCCCAAAATATAAGATGCTTCTCCAAGGTCTTCATGGAGAATTGTTTGGATAACCATATTTTAATAGATTGGAGAAGAGAAATGTCATTTCCCATGATTAATATGTCATCCACATATAAAACTAGGAAGATAATTGCACTCCCACTTACCTTTTTATACACACAAGTTCATCTTCATTCTGTGAGAAACTAAACTCTTTAATTGTCTCATTGAATGATATGTTCCAGTTCCTAGAGGCTTGCTTTAATCCATAAATGGATCTTTAAAGCTTGCATACCTTTTTACCATCTCTTGATGTGAACCTTCTGGTTGTGTCATATACACATCCTCAATTAGATTTCCATTTAGGAAAGTTGTCTTCACATCCATTTGCCAAATCTCATAATCATAATGAGCTGCAATGGCTAAAAGTATTCTTACAGACTTAAGTATCGCTACAGATGAAAAGGTTTCATTATAGTCAATACCTTTTTTTTACGATAGCCTTTTGTTACTAAGCGAGCTTTATAGGTAACTATATTACTTTCGATGTCAGTCTTCTTTTTGAAGACCCATTTGCACCTTATGGGTTTTATCCCTTTAGGTGGTTGAGTTAAAGTCCATACTTTGTTTTCATATATGAAGTCAATTTCAGATTGCATAGCCTTAAGCCATAAATCATGTTTTGAACTGTTCAAAACTTCTTGATAGCTTGTAGGCTCATTGTCCTCTATCTAAATCAATGTGAAATCCATATCTCACAAGGATAGAATGCGTCATAGTAGATCTTCTAGGATTTTGTGTATATTAGGTTCAACTGTAATCTTATCATTATAAAATTTACCCTCGGGTTCAATCTGTTGATTTACTTCTATTTATGGGTCTTAAACTTAACCAAGTTCAATTTTACTCCCACTGTCCTCTCGAAGGAGAAATTCTCTTTCCAAGAAGACAACATGTCTTGAAACAAACACCTTTTATTCTAAGGGATGATAGAAATAATATCCAAACTTTTCTTTTAGATATCCCACAAATAAATATTTGTCAGACTTAACATCTAGTTTGTCTGACATTGTCCTCTTCACATAAGCAGGACAACCCCATACTTTCATATGAAAAAGTGTGGGTTTCTTGTTATTCCATATCTCATATGGAGTAACATCAACCAATTTACTAGGAACTTGGTTTAACACATAAACAATAGTTTCTAGTGCATATCCCCAAAAGGACTTAGGCAAGTCTGCTCGGCTCATCATGGATCGAACCTTATCTAATAGTGTTCGATTTCGCTTTTCTAATACACCATTATGTTGTGGTGTATATGGTGGAGTCCATTGAGATAAAATCCCATTATCTCTAAGATAATCTTAAAATTCTTGAATTAAGTACTCTCTACCTCGATTTGATCTAAGTGTCTTAATACTCTTACCAAGTTGTTTCTCTACTTCATTTTTGAATTCTTTGAACTTTTCAAATGCTTCTGATTTATATTTCATTAGATAAATATATCCAAACCTGAAATAATCATCTATGAAAGTAATAAAGTAGAAGTAACCTCCTCTGGCATATGTAGTCATTGGACCACATACATCTGAATGTATTAAGTCCAAAACCATCTTAGCTCATTCTCATTTACCAATAAAGGGAGCTTTTGTCATTTTTCCCAATAAACAAGACTCACTTATATCAAATGATTCATAATCAAATGATCCCAAATCACCTGACTTGTGTAATTTGGTTATGCGTTTCTCATTTATATGGCCTAAACGACAATGCCATAAATATAAGGTATCTAGATTATCTTGTTTCATTCTTTTGGTATCCACATTATGCACTTCTTTAATTAAATTAAGAATAAATATACCATTCTCAATGATAGCTTTAGCATAAAATATATTATTCTTAAAAATGTAACAACATTTGTCTTTTAAAGAAATGTCATAATCGTTCAATAAATAATTGAAAGAAATAATACTTTTGGATAAAGCTGGAACATAATAACAATTATTTAATTCCAGTATTAATCCACTTGAAAAAGGCAAATGGTAAGTCCCCATAATTATTGTAGAGATGTTTTATCCAGTAGCTGACTGTAGACATATTTCTACCTTTCTAACTTTTCTACTGCTTTTAAGCCCCTGTAGATCATTACACAAATGAGATCCACATCCGGTATCTAATACCCAAGATTGTTTTGAAGCAATAAACTAAGTATTAATTTTAATCATATGAATACCTGAAGTAGAAGCATCAGCTTACTTCTTCTCATTGAGAGAATCTGGATAGGCCTTGCAGTTATGCTTCCAATGACCATCTTTTCCATAATGGAAGCAAGTTCCTTTGGGATTCTCTTTCTTGGCAACGTTCTTCTTGGAAACCCCACCATTCTTTAGCTATGCCTTGGTCATTTTCTTCTTCTTCTTCTTCTTCTTCTTCTTCTTCTGCTTATTGTCTTTAGCAGAAGTGACAACCATGACACTTTTTGAATCCTTCTTGAAGGATCCATCAACTATTTTGAGCATGTTGATTAACTCAGGAATGGTTACTTGGATCTTGTTCATGTTAAAGTTAAGCACGAAAGGTGCATAACTTGGAGCCAACGAGTACAAGATTAAATCTATGTATAGATCATTATCTATTACATAGCCAAGTCTACTCACATGCTCAATATACCCATACATCTTTAATG
Source organism: Excoecaria agallocha (assembly GCA_037975025.1). Lineage (NCBI taxonomy): Eukaryota > Viridiplantae > Streptophyta > Magnoliopsida > Malpighiales > Euphorbiaceae > Excoecaria > Excoecaria agallocha. Next base: position 8,808 of record JBBPFJ010000144.1, read on the forward strand.
CATAAGTAGCAGCTGAAGTGCCTTTCGCCATTTTGCAGCTAAATAGAGCTCGAGCAATCTCATATTGCTCAGTTCTAGCTTGAGAAGAATAAAGCTCCTCTAGATGCAAAATGATGGTTCTAGCATCCATCATTTCATATTGCTACTGAAGCTCTGAGGATATAGCACCCAACATCCGACATGCCGCTACTTCACTATCCTCAATGTATTTTTGATAAGTGCATTTGATCTCATCAATGGCATCATTTGATGGAAGTGGTGGTGGATCTTTATCCAAGATATAATGGATCTTTTCAGCTTTGAGAACAATTCTCACTTGTCTAATCCAGTCAAAATAGTTGCTGCCAACTAGCTTGTTATCCAAGATTAATCGTATGTTAATGTTCGATGTGCTCGTGATGATGACCTAGATGTGAAAAGAAAAAATATGAGAGTATGTTTATATATATGTATGCATTAATTAAATCTTTAATTAATCCATTTACTCCCACTATTTTATTGCAAATTAATATCCCTCACTATATAATCCAAGAAAATCCATTACTTTTCTTAGTGGGCCAATATCCAATCCTTGATATGTAATTTGACCTTGATTGTGGTCAACAAGCCAAACTCCATACCCTTAAAAGGTAGGTATCTCTATACCAATTGTGTCTCTACACAACTATTGGATCATTAGGTTATCAACTCTTGATACATGCATATCATATATGCATTCCCTAATCTTGCCTCTAGAACCATTAGCCTTGACTATGGTCAACAAGCTAATGGGCTAGCTAAGATGATCCATTTAATTAAATTCAAACATATTCGATATAATGTGAGCTTGATTATGGTCAATAACCCACACTATAAAGAACTCTGGTTCTCCTCCAATTAATGGAAGCCTTATATACCTTAGTATTTGTTTGAGGGATTTTAGTTAATTAAGTCTCATCATACATGGTTGGCATACATTGGTATGCATCCTATATCTATCACATAAATATAAGCATACAAATATGGTATAGTTATGGACTTTACTACATTGATTTTTCCGAGCCAAAAGGGAAATCAAAAGGTCATACCTAGGTAATATGCATGATTCAAACAAGTAAAAATAATTGCATTATCTTCAATCTTGTTGGATCTCCATCCGGCCAATCTTGCTCCTTAATAGTGGTCTCAATCTCTATCTCTAATTCTAATCTAAGTAATCTAATTACATATTACAATTTGAAAAAGAAATACAAACCAAAAATAAATGGCCGGGACATAAAAGTCCTCATTGGGCCGAAACATGTATTATGCTTAATCACATTGGGCCTTGTCCATAACTATACATCATGCCAATCATACACCTTTAAATGCATTTATAATGCATAAATTAAAACCATATAATGTAATAAAACTATATTTCAACTCTTGAAACTTACTTTTGAGTTATTTTGAATAATGTGATCAAATTAGGAAACTTTCATTTTAGGAAACCTTTTTGCATGCATGTGTTCTTACCTTAATTATCAATTCAATTGATTATTAATTGATTATCAATTGATTATTTAATTAATTAATCATATTAAATAATTAAAAAATCAATTTTGGGCTTAAAATAAAGGGTAGGCCGAAACCCACAAATTTAAATCCTAAAGTGTGTTCACACACAAACTAGTTTTATGTCTATTGGACCATTTGGGCCTTTTGGAATGAGCCAAGCCCACTCTAGCCCTTAAAACCCATTAATAAACTTAATTATAGTTTATAATATTTGATTTAAATCAGCCCCTTGGGCCTACCAAGTCATTCACTAATTTAAATCAAGTTCGTAAACATAATGAAGCCCATTAAGTGATTTTAATGAATTAAAATTAATTCAATTAATTCAAGGCCCATTTTAATTAATCCAATTAATTAAAAACACATTAATATATCAGATTTAGAAGATTAAAAATCATTCTAAATAAGAACACACTAAGAACACACGAAGAACACCAATTTATCGAACTTTTTGACTAAACTAGTTTTCATGCAAAACTTGTTCGATTTTAATTTTGTTTAATCCTATGTCTTAATAGCACATATTAAACACATAAATTATTATCAAAATAATTTTAGAGTGGATCAATAAAAATTTAATTTATAACAGCCCTTGAAACTTTTATTGAAAAATAAAAACCCTACACGCCAAAAACAATGATTCTTTTCTCAAAAGAATCATTTTTATTTTTCATTTTATATATTTGATCATATACATTTAGAAATCAATATTTCTCATTCATGAACAATCAAAACTAATATTTTAAAGTTCATGAAATAAATAACTCAAAAATAAAAACTATTCCGCAAAAAAATATAGAATTGTAGATTTATGGCAAAACCGAGGCTTGGATACTATGTTGGGCATTATCGGTTACATGCATCACATGCATAAGAGAAATTCAAAATTTTTAACCAATAGATCTTATCTTGCCATAAATTTACAATATAAATATTAATTAGAATAAGAAAAATAACCTTTGATTTTTGTTGAACAGTTGATTCTCCTTCTCACCAGGTTGTCGCAAATCATATTGTCCAAAATTGAACACCTCCAATTAGTAATACACACTAGAGAAGGATTGAATGAACCAAGAATGATGGAACACAAGGACTAGCTGAATTTCCCTTGATACTAGAAAGGGAGTGGCGGCTAGGGTTTTTCAAAGAGAAAGAATTTCTTTTCTCTTAATGTTCACTTAACCCTAAAATCCCTATCACTTGGATTTTTATAGTTAGGTTAAAAATCCAACTTCATAATGGGATTAGGCTCTTTAAAATTGCTGGAGAAATATTAAATGGGCTTCATGAATTATTAATAATTTATTTGGACTCAATTAAAGCAAATTTAGGCCAATTCATAAAGGACTATGCACAAAACCCATAAACTAGGCCCTTTATACATATACTTGAATTTAATCACCCAAATAAATTCCAAATCTATCAAAATTAAATATTTAGACTCAATAATACTTATTAAATATATTTAATTTATTTTAATCCAAGAATTAGGCCTCTAAGGCCTTCTATATGGGTTTGGTGTGCAACCCTTCCTCTAGAGGGTTTCTGTGCCAAAAACAATTCTCTGGGTCTCTTTTAATTCCTTCAATGGATCTATTAATTATTATATCATCCCTATAACACTTATAGTCCAATAATAATTAATTATAAAATACAATATTTTAATTAGATCCATTTTACAGAATATTTCTAAAAAGTTCTGAGAACAATTCTACTTGATCATAATTAATTAAACCCTTTAATTAATTATTCTCTTATTCATTTCTCTTCTCCCATAATAATATCAAATATTATTATCCTTATCATTTTACTATTTTATCCTTTACTCTATATGTGTGTGACCTATTGAGTTCCTGTCCATATTGGTAGTATAATATGTAATTATGAGTTCTATTCAAAACTCACATGATTTAAACTTCTTTAAATTATTTTATCAATCCCTATTGATATTTATGATACACTATTATACAAATCATGAGCAGCCTCTAGCTAGGCATCATGACTACCCAAATGTTAGGAAAGTCAAGTGGTTTGACTATACCCTTCCATAGAAATAGTTACCATGCAATTACTCCTTTCACCACTCTATCTCAATTAGATTTTGATTATGAATTTCTGTCAACTCATATAAATCTAATTATGTATGTTTTATTAATTTAATCATTGTTCCCAAAATGCCCTTCATAGATCCCTATCCATCTTGGCATATCACTCTGGCCAAAGATTCTCTAAATAAGGCAATTATATAATCATGCGAGATAACTTCCCTTGATAAATCTGGGATGTTGAATCTTTGTCAATCACTCAACTATCTTCAAGTAGGTCATGATATACCCAACCTCCTAATTATGTTCACCCCAGTTGGAAGTAATTAGTTATAGAGTCAAAGTATATCACTTGCTACTTAAGATAACCTTGGTGATCTCAAGTCTAAGGATACTTGCACAATCGCTATGAAGAGATTCCTCACCGACATAGATTTAATATCCATGTGAGGATTCTTTTTGCATGTCTTCAATGAACTTGTTCTTCTAACAAGCATCCACATGTTAGCTTTGATCATCTTTCATAATCACAATTATGAGAACCACTGCTTGAACTATTCAAGAAGCATAACATGTGCTAATTTGTCCGAATTAACAATGTCCTATCTTGTTAATTCTATGACTAGGGATATTTAGATATTATCACATTTGCATGCAATAGACATCTCACATCATGAACACTTTCATGATTGCCTTTGCACTGTGTTTATAGTATCTAGGACTTCATTTATTAATTTAAGATTTACAAACTCATGTATTTAAACATAGCATTAATAAATGAATGATACCTTTTATTAAGAATATGAGTTCATATATATGAAATACATCCTCATTACATGGGCTCTAAGGCATACTCTCTAACACCTTCGTAAATTGCCATGAGTTTGTTCTGAATTTCCTTAACTGTATCGTAAGTTGAAATTATGTAAAATTCATTTAAAACTAAAGAACAATATAATAAACTCATAGCCTTAGAATTTCTTTGAATATTTAGAATGTCAGTTTCATCTTACTCATTTTTGCTTTTAGGAACTTCATTACCATTCTCAGTTTTAGCTGGATGTTTGTAACCGTTGACTACCATTCTTCAGCTTTCCATATCTTCCATTTGAATGAACTGTCTCACCTTAGCTTTCCAAAAGGAGAAATTTTATCCATAAAACATTGGAGGATAAGTTAAGGACTGTCCTTCAGCAAAAGTTGTATTTGTTCCAGCCATCACTTAGATCTCTCTAGGTTCTTAAACCTGAAATAGAAAAAGAGACATACTCTAATACCAATTGTGAGTCCCAAATATAATCTAAGGGGTGAATAGAGTATTTCAATTTTTAGTGAGCAAAAGGAACAAATTAAAACATATAAGTATCTCAAGTTACTCAAATGCATATATCAAGATCATAATAAATTTATTTCATAAATATTACTCAATATATTTTGGCTTAATCTATTTTATATCAAATATATATGCATGGACGAAACTTTTAGTGGGTAATTGATCAATTAAATCTTGCTCCAATAATTTATGCAAAAATTCAAGTTCATCACGTAATAAAACACAGATTGGTTTCTACAACCTATTCTATAAAACATGAGACAAGTATATAACATAAATATAGATAGAGCTTGAAATAAAAGAAAGTAAGAAATACAGATATTTGACACCGTAATTTATAGATGTAGCAATTTTACTATTACAGACCTAAGAATTTAAGTGATTAGCCAGAAATTTTTTTTCTTTTCTTGTCTTAAAAATCATATACTTAACCAAATAATTCGTAAATTGTCAATTCTTATCTATTATTCATATTCACAATCCAACTTATCACTAATCTATAACTGTCTAATTTTACTATTCATTTTATAAAAATCTGGTAATATAACGATTATAAATTGGACTAGCCCCCTAAAATACAAGCAATTCCACAGCCCCTCAGGGGCACAACAGTTTATAAACAATATATTCTTTCATCCATACATTCTCAATTTCATTTCAAACATAAACAATCCATCCACTACCTACAAATCACATATTTACATATATACAAATACTGTACCAATACAGATCGATTCTTTTACTTCAACAATTACAAATATATACATGCCAATACAAAAAGATAATTCCTATCACCTATTTCTATAAAATTGGCTCCTTTGTGTACTATTGCTCCAGCTATTCTTCGAAACTTACACACAGTAACAACTATGTGCTAAGCATTAAATATGTCCAGTGGTGACTACAAATCGAAATATTTTCCAAACAAGCATAATTACATTAATTATGTGAAAATCATCAATTTTTCTTATCAAGACACAATTTTCACAGCTCTAATAGTCAATTTAATTCAATTTCAAAACTTGGGTAAACTTTTCAATTAAGTCCTTTATTTTTTATTTTATTACAAATTTGCCCTTTTTATACTTTAATTACAAAATTACCACTAGTTTGCTTATTTTCACTTCACATTCAATTATTGGCTTATAAAATTACCAATTGGTCTATATTTTAACTTTTTCATGTAAAATTATATTTTAGTCCTTTTACTTCTTAAAAGTTCATTTTCGAACTGGTTATTCACTAAATTACTATTTTACCCTTTTTATTCATTTATTTATTAGTTTTACTCTTTACATACATTATTTGAAAAAATTACAGTTATGCCCCTAAACTTTTTATTTCTTTTTCAATTAGGTCCTTTTTCATTCTAAACTTCACTTTTACTTATCTTTTTGTACTTTTTAACTATTTTTCACAATTATGCCCCCAGTACAATCCCGGCAAAAATTATCAAACCGGATATACAAGACGTAGACTCCATAGGGTTGCAATATAGATTGAAAAATGATCCCAAATGACCATTTTTCATATAATAGAGTACAGAACAGAGCAGATACTATAAAAAATCAGTGATCCTACCATAGCAAAACAAATTGTCATGACTTGCACTGTAGTATAGGTGTCCCTATGGCTAGCCAATTATATCCTGAGCAGGATTTTGATTGCCTAACTATTACTAAGGGCAATAACCGTTTACATTTCACTTCACTTTTCAAAATTTTCACAATTTTAATAGCTTGTTCAATACAAAAAATATGTCAGTCAACTTTTTCATTATTTTTGCATAGTTTGCGAATTATTTCACTATAATTCACCATTTTACTCAATTAATGAATTATTTCATAATAATTCAACGAACACATTAGGTACATAATCAAATTCTTTTCTAAAAAATTCTTGAATAATTTCCATAAATTTTACATAAATTCATGAACACATTAATTCATTTCTATAGTTTGTGGCAAAAATTCATCAAAATACACAAATTACACTTTAGTTACCTTTAAGACACAATTCGACCATCAAAGAAACTTCACATTTCACATACTTTTAATTCAAATTAAGCTTTCTAATAGGCATATTCAAGATCTTAATTCATTACTCTAAGGTCAATTTCAATTACACGTGCAGTTTTCTTAGTTTTTCCTAAGTTAAATATCATGTTAAATCAAGGGAAATAGTTGGATTTAGTAGCTATTAACCTTTCTTTTTGGCTTAGGCTTGCCTAGACTTGGAATCTTATCCCTCACCTTGAGAACTAACCATGGCTGAATACTTTATCATAAGAAGCACTATCTTTTTATTTTCAAATGCTTAAATTAACAACATAAATGAACTTTAGGCACCCTAAAATACTTGTAGGTTCCCTTAAACCAATTTAAAACCATGATTTACACTTACCTCAATTGGATACCCTAAGCTTTCCAACTTGTTTTCTCTTGTTTAACTTCCTCTAATCAAGGGATAGAGGCTTAATTAATCATCTAAGGAGGTAGAATACCAATTAGGATGCTTGGATTTAGAGAGAAACTTGAAGAAATTTTGAGAGAAATTTAACTATAGTGGTTCGACCACATAAGGAAGGAGATGATGGCTGAGGAGATAAGGTTGTCTGCTAAAATATATCTCTCTCACTTGGATTTTATAGTGGCTGAATTGGGTTGGGCTTTGGTTCAACCCAAGCCCACTAATTTAAGCCCAATAACCTAAAATCAAGCCCATAATGCCATTTTCTATAATTTTCTCATTTTTCAAATCTAAATCACTTTAAAATTAATTCCATCATTCTTATCATGTCAAAAATAGGTTGTACACAAACTTTCAACCCAATCAAAATTAGTTATTGGTTCGATTCAATTAGATCGTTCTGATTTAATAATTATCGGTGTTACCGAAAAATTAGCTTTTTACATCCAAAATATTCTAAATATCATTTTAGACATATATACAATGTTTGACAATTTTTAGAGCTCATTTACTATTTTTAAAAGTTCGATCAAATCCAGGTCAACTTAGTTACTATTTAAACAGAACCGCTTCGTTTTTCATATTTTTTACTTTTGGAGGCCTATTTGACCTCAATTTCACTTCAAATTTCAACCCCGGACTAGTCATGATCAATATTTTTTGATGGTCAAATAAAATATTTTTCATCTTCGGATATACTTTTCATCCCAGAAGCATTGTTTACTATCAAAAAATACTATTCACGATTAATCTGGCATTCAGGCCATTACAATAAAGGTTCGGCCAATACCTATTTCTTTTCCTTAAGACAATCCATTTTAAGAGTTTCTATCTTCTAATGTGACTTTATTTAAAGGATAAGAGTCAAAAGCTGATTACAAGAAACTTCCCCAAGTTTTTCTCCCAAGTAAAAAATCCTCTAAAATACTTAACCCTTTTTTTCCATGTAGAAGGATCAAAATACTTAATTCTTTTTTCAAAGTAAAAGAATCCAAACACTTGCTAGTTTATTTTTCTAGGTCATAGCAACCTAACATCACATTATCTCACATGATTTTTGATAAATCTCACTACATATGATTACAATTAAAAACTATAACCATTTGAGGATATGTGATTGAATGCTTATGATTAAGTAAAACTTACAGTAATATGAAGTTCAAAATAAAAAGTGTTTCGCGCACATGTTTTCATCACTCAAACAAATGCCTTTATATAGCAAAGATAAAAAGAGCTATTAAGTGTAAAAACTAATTTCAAAAAAAAAATCTTATCAATTTGAAAAGATATGATTTTTGCTTCCCTTAATTAAGATGTAACAACTAAAAAAATCAATTAAACATTCTTTTCTTAAACAGATTTTAACAACTAGAAAATCTTCCAGAATTTTTCTTTCCTTATTTCAAATATGAAAAAAATTATTTATTGGAAATAAATCGGTTTAAATATATTAGGATATAATTTTGAAAAATATTTTTATGCAATAAATAATTATGTCAGTGTGTGAATTCTCAGTAATGATTTTACAATACTTCTCTAAAATGACTTGATCTTCAAAGTTGTTCCAAGACATCAGGTCTGACTTAAATAGATTAGCAAAACACGTTTTTAGCTTGTTCTACTCTAGATAAAGCACCTGTCATCAGTGTTCTGTTGGACCTGCACAATGCAAACTAAAAAGATCCCAAACTTCATAAAATTAATTTTTTTTATTATTCATCAAAATCAATATAAGTCTTTTAAGCCAACAATAAGAAATAATAATTAATTGTGTATGAAAAAAAAGGAAAAATTACATTGTGATTAGTGGATTAATCGCATAAAAAATATTGAAATAATTACAAATGAATTATTAATTGTGTATGAGAAAAGGATAAAATTACGTTGTGATGAAAAATATATACTAAAATCTATAAGTCAACATTTTTTTTTGTGTTTTTAGTTTGGTATCTTAAGCAGATCCGTACTGACGGAGACACTTTTAAATTATACCATACTCAGATTAATTCTCACTCGAGATACTGTCAGACGCAATTGCGGAGACTTCTCCCAATAAAGTTTGCTGCATCTATAAGAACTCGAACCTGATATCACTTGTTTAAGCAATTAGAACTCCTTCCACTCAGACCAACCCACGTTGGTTATGTAGCATACAATAACAATAAAATAAATTAGGTGTCTTTTTTTGATATGTCTGCTTGAATACAAAGAAAGTTATTTCTTTTTTTTTTCCGCTGTAACAAGATATGGTAGGGTAGATTATTTTCATCTAAAGTATAGATTAGAGATTGGCTTGATTATCTGAAGCAATGTCAATGTCAATGTCAATGTTTTATCTTTAAATACCAATGTTTTGAAACTTGAGTTGACTCGATTAATTGAACCAGTTGAACTGCAATAAATAAATTAATTGATTTGATCCAACATAAGAACCAAAACATTCAAAATCTTGTTTTGGATAGAAAAAAATCATATTGGGCCGAAACTCATTGAATGGGCTCGAAATTAGGTTTAATGTAAAAACTGTTCATTTTTCTCAACAACCAAAACCGATCTTCCTTTGTTGGCCATCAATCGGCAACTCCAACCAAGAAACGATGCTGATGGAAAGAGAAAAGCGACTTCGAAGAAGAATGTTGCTGCTGTTGGAAGAGAAACAGCAGAAGAAGAAGAAGAAGAAGAAGAAGCAGCAGCAACAAATGGAAAGAGAAAAGCAATGCCAGCGATAGGTGGTCAACGGCAGAGACGATGGAAACAAAACGAGGCGTAAGAAGAAGAAGATCTTGCCTGAAAATGCCGGTGAAGAAATGGTACTGGCGTGCAATGACGTCGAAGAGCGAGAACCCAATCGCAATTTCTAAAATGAAGGAGAATGCTGCATTTTGGGCAGCTCTTAGAGTCCAAAAACGACGACATGTTTGAGAGGGGAGGGGCTGATTTATGCAAAATTTCAGTTTAGTCCCTCCTCTCCCTCTTCTTCAATTTTCTAATAGTTTTGGGGTTTATTTAATCGACCTAATTAATTCATTTTCCTCTTTGAGGATGCTTTTTTGCCAAACAAAATTATGAATGCTCAATCCATTTATTTTATTTAAATTTTTATTTAATTTAACTTTTCATTCTCATAACTTATATAGGCTTAATATTTAAATAAATAATTTATTAGATGTTGTAAATAACCAATTCACTTATTAGTTTGCTTTTTCATATTTTTTTACTTGTGTTTTCTGTATTGTTGTGTTTTCTCCCGTTGTTATTTATTACTAATCTTTCTGCATACCAACCAAAGGAAAGAAAACAAATATGCATCACCATGTTAAATGAAATTATTTAAATGCTTGTTTTTGATAGTATGTGAACTTATTTAAATATTCACTAATTATGTTTGGTATTTGATTTTTATATTTGCAAACTTTGTTGGACTTAAAATTAATATTTTTATATTGATATTTGATAATTAATAGATTTTTAAATGTATTTTTACATACCATATTTTTAATTTTTTATAAATAATTATATTTAAAAAATAATAAAAATTTCAAATTAACCCAATCGAACCAGTTGATCTATGATCTAGTTGACAAGCTGAGTCGATATCCAAGCCTTGTTTCAAAAAATTGTTAAATACGAACAAATATAAGATATTAATTGTTTGGTCAAATATAAAATAAAGGGTTAATTACAAATTAAGGCTCAAACTATAAAGTATTTTTTAATCTCAGAACTAATGTTTGAAACCTTAAAATGTCATTCCTCAATTTGACTCCCCGAACAATTGATGGACTCCGTCAAAATAGCAACGGAATAACAACGGAGTCTCTCAATTCAAAGGGAAATCGAAGTTGAATACTGATATTTTAAGATTTTAACATTAATTCTTACATTGAAAAATATCCTATAGCACGAGCTTTAATTTATAATTAACCCTAAAATAAAATACTTAAAATTAAAAACTCAATGGAAGAGATGAAGAATAATTGAACATCTTATTAATGTTTGATATGGCAAAAGAATTTCCATTTGGAATAGAATTCCCTTAATTGATCTTATAATTATTTTCAGTAGAATACAAATAAGATACTATCTGAATTTGCTTCTTGCCTATCAGGTTATAGACAAATAGTGTTACAGACCATAACCTTTTGAGAACTAGGCAGATTTTCCTTTATTTTTGTTTAAATAAAAAAAAAAAGTCTCAATATAAAAAACTACTCGTTTGACTGAAATTGGTATACCAAGTGAGAATCATGAAGTCTACCGCAGGCCTCCTCTCCAACAACTCAGAGAAAAAGACATGGAAAAATGATTTCAACAATACTGAATATGCCATAAACCTTTAAGTTTCAAAGAAATAGGAGAAATCTGAACATGCCGCTTCACCATTGATGTACAGGACAGCCGATTTCAACAGAGCCTGGGCTGAAATATAAACCAAGGAAAATTATGTAATGCATTGGCTTTATGAATTTACATGGCAGCTGCTTTTCAACAACAGCCAGCAACCAACTAAGAATTTACATTTCTCACCCTCAACCCGCCAACAATATAGGCAAAAAAAAAATATTGAAAACCATTGAAAAAATTGACGACAATCAAACCCCTCTACTTCAATCTCTTATAGCTGTATTTCCTTCCGTAAACTAGTGAATTTGGCTGAGAAGGAAGACCGAATCGATTGGCAGTATTACCGCCCATTACGAGGAGCTGAAAATGAACACTTCATCTACAGGGAATACTGTTAATTTTTTTTTTCTTTTTCCCTTTTTTTCTCTCTCCATTGGCTAGTGAGCCGAATCTTCACTCCCAACACCAACACTTGACTTGTCAATCATGCGCACATTGTATTGTTCATACACTCTTGCTCTATTCTCTGCCCACCATTGTTCTGCCTGCTTTTCGCTGAACCGCTTTCGACTGCATTTATCAAAGAAAATTAATAAAAAAAATAAGATGAAATTTGCACAGTCCATCAATGGAACATAAGGGAGAAATAGGGAGACCAACTAATCAGAAGAGGTCGATAGGACCAAAATTTCTTGAAGGAACATCTTTCCAACATAGCCTTTCCAAATATTTTGGGCATTTGAATCATGTTGAGTGAAACCAGCCCTGCTGGTTTTTTCAGAACGGAACATGAATTTCATTTCATTGAAAGTTGTTTTCGAATTAAGGCTGAAGATGGGTGTGCAAAGGCATTAAACTAAATGGACAGAGTTTTTTGATAATGTTAATACTAACAACATAATCTAATCACTACAGAAGTTAAATCATACTATTTAACCTGCTTAAAACTCACCTGAAGCGTACTCGCTTAAGATCCTTGGCACCTCCTGGCCGAGAGGTGAGAGTAATATACACTCCAGGCTCATCTTGCTCAACCCATTCAGCTTCATGGTTAGATTCACTATCTTTTGTTTTGTTTCCATTTCTAGCTGTTGCTTCCAAATTGCTTTGTTTGTTGTAACTTGCATTGCGGATGCTAGCAGTTGTGGAGCCATTTGACAGCAACTGGTTCAATCCATTTGTGTCTTGCTCTTGGGATGCCATTTGAGCATTCAGACAGTCGATAGAAGCACTAGAAATGTCATTCGAAGGATTCAAGCCAAACGAAGTAAAGGATGGTGACTTTATGTTCCGTGCTGCTCCTACTGGTAACCTTTCAGCCATGTCTTTCAACTATTTAACATTAATAAAATCCATCAGAAAGCTTTGATAGCAAATAGGCAACAAAAGCAACAATTATCCAACTATAAATCATGGGAGCAATTTTAAATAGAAGGGTAAGAGAATTCTCAGCGAGGTCAAACTAGAATTTGAGTGAGACTCATTGCAGATGAGGTGCCATCTAGACAGAGAAAAGAGGGAGCAGAAATACTTGAGAAGTGAGGGTTTGATTTTGGCTCTTGGGAAATGGAGGTTTGGAATAGAGAAAATTTGTTTGAGGCATGGTAGATGAGCTAGGGATGACGAGGGGGGAGGGCTGGAGAAAAAAACATAAAAAAAAAATTATATATATATATATATATATATTCTTGAAATGGCATGTATGGAAGTCACACTACTTGAATGCAAACCCCTTCTGGTTCTGGGGCAATTAAGGTAAATAGCTTCGATTCAATTTTAAACTTGTATGACTGTATTGATCACTCTGATCTCAACATCGTGACCTTATGATGCAAGTTTCCATGTCATCTAGTTGATATGCACAAACTCATATTCAAAGCATAAAAGTCAATCAAATGACATTTAAACTACATTAAAGAAAAATCAAAATTAGAAACCAAATAGAGCATTAGCCAACCACAGATATTCTATGCATTATCATTTTAATGCAATAAAAATGCATCTTACTTGGGCAGTCAGCGACTTGATCACTTCCTTAGCTGCCTTGCATTTAGCAGTCTCTTCTCCTGCAATTGATATTGCTTCCTTCAGCTGTTTAGCTATCCTTTCCAGCTCAACTTCCTGAAGCTGGTATTTGTGAGTCAGATTTTCCACCTGAGAGATCAATGAGAAATATTAGATAAACACAAAATCACTCAAGTTATATATTATGATTGAAGGAGCTCCATTATAACTGAATGAAAGCTCAATGTCATGCCATATTCAAAACATACGAGTTCAATCCCAAACACAAAGAATTCAGCTAAAATATTTCATGGGTAAGAGCTCTAAGCCTCAAACACTATATAAAGCATGCCATAACAACAATAATTAAAGTGTTTGAAATTAATGCATGGAATTTAATATTATGATCAAAGCCTACTTCGAAAAGGCCCTACTCTATTGTCTACTTTAGCGTCATACTCTAAATGATAGAGTCCACAAATTTCATTCCAGTTTTGCACACCATGCAAGCATTAGAAGTCAGATACCTAAAAATCTATCCTACTACAGTGAACAATTACCCCACTGAGGAAAAATTAAGATGGCTACTTTCTAGCTTCCATCTTCTACAGTGTAATTCCATCTCAGATATTCTTGTGATATGATGAGGATACAAATATTGGACGCAGTAACAAGAAACCATATTCAAGGTATCCAAGGCAAAGGATGTAGAGGAAAACGAAATTACAGCCAGCAATTAACCCACGGTGATGTATATATGCCCAAGAAATTGAAATATAAAACTAAAATGGATGTGCATTTATGTTTTCATACCACAACTCATTAATTATTAATGTCATAACAATCAACAAATGAATTATATTGAAATTAAGTTCCATTGCCTTTGCCTCTATCCTTTCACGGAAAAATGATGGATCAAAGATGGCATTGGAAAGGGAAAAAAAATAGCAAACCAGACAATTTAAATAGCTCACTAAAAGGAAGAAAAAGTAACCTGTGCTCTCAACTTAATAACCTCTTGGCTGAGGCTCTCATTTGTTCTTTTAGCATCATCTACAACGATTTTCGGTGAGGTCAGTCCACCCAAGGTTGGAGTTGGTGTAGTTGAGCGAGGTGGGCTAGGTCGCCTTGATATTGGCGATGTTGCTCGAGAAACAATTCGAGATCCAGGAACAGAAGCTGAGAAGAATTTTTTGGATGAACCAAACATGGGATTAAAAGATTTAGAGATATTGAGTGTTCCCCATTGAGAGCCTCCATTAGGAACAGGCGAAACTCGGCTGCTGTTGAATTCCAGTTTCTTGTTCCTCTTAGTTCGGGTTTCAGCTTGCTTAAAGGATTCCATCGATGAAAACCTAGCAAGTTGCGCACGAGATCTTGAATCCAGCTTCTCATCTTTATCAATGAACTCAATAGATCCATGATTGATGCTACCTCTCCTACTTACAAAAGACTGAGAAGAAGCATCAGTTTCAATGGCTTTCCTCAGTTTATTGAAGCAATTATCACAGACACGATAAGGTTTGTTGGGGTTCGGGGCCATCGAAGCCTTAATAGACTTTTTGCTGCTGCATGAGTGACAAAAAACTAACCCACAATTATAACAATTATGCCGTTTCCTCTTGAAATTGAATGGAAGGCGGCAACCAGAACACATTGACTGATCAACACCAGAAACCCACTTATGAAGGCAGATGGCAGCAGTAAAATTAGTGCCACAAGCAATACTTTTTACTTGTTTGTCTTTCAAGGTTTCTACCAATGATGGAAAATTTCTATCATCAGTATCACCATGCCCTAACCGTCCATTTGCTCCCTTTCCCCAGGTATAAACTTCAGTTTTTGAAGTTAAAACGGCCACATGATAAGCTCCACAAGCAATTTCCTCAACAAAACTCCTGGATAACTTTCCTTCAACACGAGTGGGGAGCTTTCCATCTACTTGGGGGTTCCCTAGCTGGCCATAAACTGGACTCCCCATTGTGTAGACATGGCCTGAGGTTGTAAGTGCAACTGTCAGACTATGTCCACATGCAACTTGGCAAAAATTGGGTTCAACAAGAGCAGCAACGCATGTAGGAACCAATTTTGCTTCCTTGTCACCATGCCCGAGTCTACCTTTATCACCATCTCCCCATGTGAACAGCTTCCCAGAAGAACAATTGCTGGAACTTGAATTCCCAACCATGACTTCTACTACTGCAGCAGTATGCCAAACACCACAGGCTGCTCGCACAGTGCGGAGACCTTTAAGGGATTCCACTTCCCTTGGTATTGAAACACTCTTCCGATCTCCATGGCCCAGAACACCAAATGTACCATCACCAAAAGTAAACAAATGCCCAGCGGAGGTCACAACTGCCGTATGCCATGGTCCACAAGAAATAGATGAGACATGTATACCTTCCAATGGTCCATTAACTCTTTTTGGGACCCAGTGGCTTACTTCATTTCCATGTCCAAGAAGACCAAAATTATAAGTGCCATCACCCCATGTGTACAAATCACCAGATAGTGTAACAGCACAGGTATGGTACTCGCCACATGCCACAAGTTCAATGTTTTGTTTATATTACTAAGGGCATCAATAAGCTTAGGATGCAAAACATCACAATCCACACCATGCCCAAGCCTGCCTCCTGATTCCTCCCCCCAAGAGAAAATCTCTCCCTGTTTGGTTACTAAGGCTGCATGTCGTCCACCACATGCGATAATTATTTGGATATCAAGAACTACAGTAGATTCTAAGGCTTTAGGCAACAAGGAATCCATTTTTACACCAAATCCACTTCCTACTTATGAGATCCAAATCCTAGCACACCATCTCCTGTCCCCTCTCCCCAAATAAATACATCTCCAAGGGCATCACCCTCATCATGACCAGAACCTTTGGCTTGACGAGCTAACAGCACTGGATAGGCTTACTCTGAAAGCATCCACTGCCATTGCCTTCATATGACCATGTACGCTATCCGAGCCTCCAGATGACACAGAATGCACAGACGCAATAGCAGAATATGGAGGGAAAACTCCCTTAGGGGGAACAGCATAAAGTATAACATCTGAAATTGCTTCTCGAGACCATTTTTAGGGGGACTTTCATAATGGACTATGAAGACGAAGGTGATCTCCATCCTGAATTTAAGGCAAAGAAAAGCCGCTATAATTACATTCATCAACCAATTTGGTGGAGGGAGATGCAGATATGGAATAGAATCATACCTTGTGCAAGCTTTCATTGCTACCAAATGGAGAATTCAAAGGAGAACTTCTGCGAGTGTATGTCCTAGGACTGTTCACTTCAGATGGAATTCCGTCACTTCTTGATTCTGTTCGCCATTTTCTATGATGGCTACGTGAAATTAATGCTTTTAAACCACTAAACCATACCTCAGCCTCATCTTTATCTTTGCAGATCTAAATGAGAAAGAACAGATGATAAGGTTATAACGAACTCTGAATGACAATAGCTACAACAGTCATTCATAAGTCAAGCTTATCAGGACAAATGACATAGGTGAAAATCAAGGCAACAACCAAATGCATAAAGATGTAATAAATGCCCAAACATATTTCACAAAAAAGAAAAACAAAAAACAAAAAAAAAGTACACAGGGTATATTTACCAAATCCAGTGACCGGTCATTGTAAATAAGAGAAAATGACTGGTATTCCTTCTCCGGTCGTGGATACCTTTGAAAGATTGGCTGCACAAATACGGCCATGTATGATCAGTACATATCGAACAATGAAGAAGAAGAAGAAGACATGTGCTACTAATTTCATAATGCAAAACGTGAAGCTCAGACCCATTCTATTATTAGAACATAAGTGGCTACACAAAAAAACGCATATAAATGGCAAGGGGCAATTATTTCAAGATGCTAGTGTTGCAGAACATAGTGGCATTTTTCTTTTAATATGTAATGCTGACAACCAACTGCTTAGATCCTAATGGAAGATAAATTATTTAGGTGAATGCACATCCAATTAGGATTGGTAAATCCTAGACTAGCATGAAATAATGACCAAAAATTAGTGAATAAAGAATTCTAGGTCATAAGAGCAGTCGATTTTCTTGTTTTTATTTGTAAAATGAGATTATGAATATGAATAAATACTTAAGCAACGCTTTTGGACTTTGGTTCACGATATGTAATCTTATCAGCTTATCATAATAGCAAGCTCTATGACAACTCAGCTAAGTTTCATATGATAATTCCAAGTGGACTAAGAAATTTATTGGGACAATACATAAATTCTACCATAAACTATCACCATTTAATAGATTACCGCTTAAACTAACTGAAAGTCGAATTACCCCATAACATGTTAAAAATGTCATTTACCTCTTATAGGGACACGTGGCACTTCAAAAAAGGCATAGTGACAGGAGTAATCTTTCATTTTTTTTAAGAAGTTTAAGGGAGGATAATCTGACCTTTTTAATAGAATAAGAGAGTATTACTTATAATCTAAACAAGTTCAGGGAGTTAATCTAACATTGGATTAGTATAAAGGGCAATCTACTAAAAAGTGATAGTTTGGGTGGAAAATCATTAATAATATGATATCAGCACCATAAAGGAGATTCATGAAAAGTTGACTTGAAAGAGACAGATATTAAAATTTGGAAGAGAAAATTTTAATTACAAGCATTAAAAACATAGCAGTAGTGCAGTTGATATTGAAATGAATGAGTTGTTATAAACAAGTATGTTGCTCTCGCAGAAACACACTTACTGTGCGTTGCCCAGATATGATTCTAGATACATGGCTCAGTCTAAGATGCTTCTCCTCTTTCCCTGAGAACCATATCAAAACTGACTCATCCTGAAAGAAATAGAAAACACCACCACTTCTTTTACAGAGAGGTAATTAATAATAAGCTAATCAGCATAAAGGTAAAATAATGCATTGAAGTATACTGATGAGTTGATTTGTGATAGCTTTTTCTTTTGAGCTTTCGTAAGGTGCAGGAGGTGCTGTTCTCTTGAGGTTTCAGCTTGTATATACTTTATTCTTTGGCAATGTAAATTTATTAACCAGAAAAAAAAAAAATCAAAGCATTGAATATTAAATAAATTGATTCCTACTGGCACATCCCTGGTGCACAGATTAAAACAGCAGAAAATAAAACTAACAACAGATATGTACTCAGCACCTTTTAAGGGAAACTAACGGATGGGCCCAACCAAAAATAAAGACTCAACTTATTCTAATATATCACTGCATAGAGAAAAAATGTCTTCGCATTATTTATCTCAATTAGAAAAACTTAGATGCAAATAAAAAAACTATTACTCAGACTAAAGCAGTGACAATACCGAGAGGCATTAATGTACACAGCTTGGACAAACTTACATTTGAAAGACGGAAAGGACAAAACTTCCGCTTTCCCCTTCTTCCGTACTTGAGCAAGTAAGCTCCTTTCTTTAGAGCGGTGATGGCCTGTTGTAAAGATCATCCAAGAACCTAACTTGAGTATATTCAGCACACTTGCTTGTGGTGAACTAATTTAATAGCTTACAAGCAGAAATATTGCAGAATGAAACATTGCACTACAAAAATGTAAATGAATATGCAGTTATAAGACCATGTTTAGATATCTAAGAACCTGTCAAATAAGGTAAACTAATTTTAAGGCAGAATTTAAGCAAAATTATCTGACAAAGATTTCTTAACCCTTATAATATTAGAAATACCCAAAGCACATAAAGACTGAGTGACAAATTTTGAGAAAAGTGCTAACGTGGCAACTCATCAGAAGAAATCATCCTATCCATCTTGTCTGCCATCTTGGTGACTAGAAAACCACCAGCAAACCACACTTTTCAGGATTCAAGTGATCTGGAATGTGAGTAGAAATAATGATGAAACATGTCCATAACTACTGTCACAAGTGTTTAAATCAGGTGCCAATACAACAGATCCTGGTTCTTGGATACTAGAGAAAAAAGAAGGATACATGTGTGAATGATTTAAAGTCCTTGTCATTTCTTACTTCCTGATAGTACATTTAGGTATCTAAATCCTAAAATGGCACATTGAGCTGGCTCTAGAATGACATAAAATAGTATAGTAAAGACTGGATTCAAGAATAATAAGCATGCACAATGGGAAGACAAGACAGCATTCCATTAATTTATATTTTCTGTATTCATAAATTTGACACAAAGGCATAACCGTTAATAAAAAGCAGAAAAATTAGCCCACAGAAATATATGAATATACCCAACTAAGATAACATTAAGGCTATATCATTTCTCCTGCAGCAGATGTGTAACACAAATATTTTCTAGTAAACAAGAAGCTCATCTTTTGAACAGTCCCCACAGCCAAGCATGAGGCGTGCACTTTTGCTGTTATCATATGAACTTATGTTACTAATTTAGTTACTTCCCAAAACCAATATACACCAATTATAAAATTAAATAAAACAACATAAAATGAGTCAAAACAAAATTATTTATGGGACTAATCCTTTTTCCTTCAACTGCCAAAAAGTGACGGTGATATATCACTTGATGGTCCAGTTTGCCCTCACTGAAAATATAATTAAATTAAAAAAAAAAACTAAAGAACTTAAATTTACCCACCTACGGAGAGAAATGGAGTAATCTCACATTTTATGTAGACATTTCCATATTTCTGAAAATAGTATACTACAGAAAGAGATCACGAGATGAGACTGGAGCAGGGAGAAGTTTTTAACTTCCTTTCACGATAACTTATAATTGCCATTATAACAGTTGCATAATCCTTGCTCATTCTTCTACCTCCTCCTTTGTTACTGTGAAGCAAATTCTGGCAACATACAATAACTATTGTTAAAACTTTTCTTAAGACATCTACTCCCCCATCCTCATTTGCAAAAAAAATATTTCTTCCCTTCCTAATTTTAACATCTTTTTTCTAGTTGCCAACAATTTGCTCACCTTTGTATTGCATAGTGCATACAAATCTAAAGAAACATCTCTCCAGGTAGCAGCATTATATTATATGAACAACACTTGCTCCCTTCTATGCAGAGTCACTCTAATATCTCTTCTCTACTTCATACCCCGCTGCCATTGATCTAAGCTTTAACCCCATATATACCAATTATGTTCTCGCGTTTCTAATTTTTCACATTCGTCAAATAAGTATAAGCCAGAAAATTTTAACGCATATCATCTGAAAACAGACATCGGAGAGGTTGGAAACTTATCTAACCATGACTCTGACAGCAAACCCCATTTCCATAAAATTCCAAAAAAAGAATGGAAGGGAGAAATCCAAATGCAATTTGAATCGTTTGCAGGTAGTATTTCATCTTCAAACATTCTATAATCATGAAAATTTGCCCCTTATGACAATGACCATCAATTTCAAAGCAAAGAACACTAATTCTAATATGTCCAGAATAATCCGATAAATTTGCACGTCGATTCATCCAACAGGTAGAAATTACAAGTTACAAATTTCAAACTTCAAATTTCTCAAAGCACAATTTTCCCAAAGAATGTATTGAACTACTATGGCGAAACCATTCAATAACCCTTTTTTTTTGAAGTAAACCATTCAATAACTTAAATAACAGTAAAAGAAAAATATTGCCCCAAAAAAAAAAAATACCTGCTCTATGTCCCTTTCAACTGGACCATTCCTACTAAGATCCGAGGCCATTCTATCCATCCGCGAAATTACCACCAAGATAATTCACTCACCATTTTCATGAAACCCAAACCCTTCCATTCATCAACAGCACATAAAATAACCTGAAACCCCTAACAAATCCGCACTCTGAACTTCCAATTCAAAATTCTTCTACTGACACCAGCACAATTGCAGCAAATAGAGAAAGCAGTGCCTAATCAATCGACTCAAACAGGCGTTGAACTGATCACCGAGCAATTAATCAATACCAAAACTCAACTTCCAGGGATTGAGGAGCTAGAAAATGTGTCATTTGGGTACAAAAAAAGTGTTGGAAAAATAATATGTATGATCTGATTAGAAGGTGTCAAGTACAGAAGAGAGAGAGAGAGAGAGAGAACGTTTAAGTCTGCGAGTCGAACGAGAGAGAGAGAGAGAACTAATCAGATTATATTATAAAAAATATTAGTAATAAAGGTATAAAAATGGAGGTAAGGCCATGGCCGAGTAAGAGAAGTGAAATAGAAAAATGAAGAGAGAGAAAGAGAGGAAAAAAAAAAAGGAAAGTGAAAGAAGAGAAGAAAAGGTGAAAAAGAAAAACAATATGCGTAAAGAAAATTCAGTGCTTCGGTGTTTTGGAGTTTCTTTGGTTATTTGTGAATTTGCTGTTTGCATTACTTCCTGTTTTTCTTAACTTTTCTGTTTGGGTGCTGAGAAAGTGGCGAAATAGCTGAAAAACATGGGAGTCAATTTTCTTACCTTTTCTTTTTGTTTTCTTTTTGATATATTATGAAATCTTTTCCCTAGATTTAGTGCATTTAACTAATTGAATTTTATTTTTTAAAAAATATTTAAGTGTTATTTAAAAAAAAAGTAAATATTTAAGTAAATAAGTAGATAAAAAGTAAAAACACCTTCTAATATTTATTGGAATTTGAATTTTTTTTTTTTAGGAAATTATGTTGCCATTTTATTTTGAAATCATCTTGGATTTTTAATTTTATCCTTCATTTTCCTCTTTTTGCATCAGATTTTTTTTATGTCGACAAAGATATTTTTTTGTTCTGCTTCTTATATGACATAATTCCTTCATATTTATATGGAAAAATATAATTTTTATCCTTTTTATAAAAATCTTTGAATTACAAAATATCTAAAATTAGCGAGTAAAGAATTCTAAATCATAAGAAATAATAAAAAAAATAGAATCAAATGTCTTCTTGGAAACAATCTAAAAGTAAAATGAGCTTAAAATATACTGAGTGGTTTTATATTCAAACTCATCCAAATAACTCTCCTTCTTCTTTTTAAAATAAATAAATAATAAAAATATATAATAGTGCAATAAAAGATTAATAAATTTTGTAAAAATAATTTTATAATAAATACAAATATTAATAGGATTTAGTTATTTGCTTTCTTATTTTATTTAAATTCAATATTTCACATTTAATTCGCTTTATGTATATGGGTATTTAAAATTATATTCTGAATTTCAAAAAAAAAATACAAATAAAAGAAAGGATTTGGATTATTTTAAATAAAACGATTTTTTTGGCAATAAATATTAAGGATAAATTTTGCAATGTATTTTATTTCAATAATGGAGCTATTAAATTGAAAAAAAAATAATGATTTTTTTTCAGCCTAATCGCATATTTTCCTAATATCTTTTCAACTCAAGTCATTAGTCAAATTCACTTTGATTTTTTTTGTTTCTCCTTTGATTTTATTGGCTTCATTGCCCTTTTTTATTTTAAAAGACAAACACTACTTGCATTGCCTTCAAGTTCAACCATTAACCTTTATACAAATTCCACCTTTTTTTTTATCAATTATTGAGTCACAAGCACGAGCCAAGAGCCTTCCCATATCAATTCACAATTTTCTACCAAAATTATTTTAAAATCATTAATTCTAAAATCTATTTATTATTTATTTGTATATAAAACATTTTAAAAATTCCTACTTGTAGTTTCTAGTTTCCCTCGAGATCTTTTATTAAAGGTAGTAAAATTGATCAAAATCCAAAATTATGTTCAAATTCGTCCAAAAAAATAATCTAAACCAAATGTAACCAAAATAAATACCCATTAGATCAATTCAAAATTAATATATTTTATTTTATTTTTCAATCCAACTCAATACAAATTTAATTAATCCAAAATTGATTCATTTTATTTTTCAACCAATTAAATCTGTAACTAATAAATTTCTAATTCAAATAACAAAGATGGAATCGGTTAACAAAAGCCTTGTGGTGCTTGTCCCGGACACAGTAGGCCAAGACTATGTTAATCCGATGATGCAATTCCCCAGGCGCTTAGTTTCCAAAGGCCAAGATCATGTTATGATCTGTCCATTAAATCCGTCCAATCTACACATTTCTTACCTCTTCCTTTGATTAAGTAATTTATGACTAACTAGCTATATAATAAGTATATTTATAAAATAAAATAATCACACAGTAACAGCCTCCCAAAAACATAAACGATAATTAATTAACTTAAAACTCATTAATTTGAAATTATCGGTGGATGGGGTTGGTAAGGATAAGTTTATATTGGGTTAATAATAGATTAAATTATAAATGAATTATAAATGGTTCAAATTATAAAAGAATAATGTCATATTAAGTTATAAACGAATTTAACATTATAATATTTTTATCTTTTCGAAATAATTTCTTAAGAATAAAAAATTATGCATGCACATGTAGTCTATAAAAATAATTGTTTTTATATTCAAATTATATAAAAAGATTACCAAATCACAAATAATATAAAATATATCATTAATGGATGACATAATAGATCGAAATAAATTATATCACTTTATAAATCAAAATGTATTGGATCATAAATGAATTATTAACGAATTAAATCAAATTTTTATGAGTGAATTAATTTGTATTCACTAATCAAATCAAAATTTATTACATTTTTCTGGAAGTTCTACTTAATTTTATATTTTTTTTCAACCAAGTCAATTGTAATCTAATTCTAGTTTAGTCTTAATAAATTATAATCTTACCAAATGTTAGTTTCTATAACAATTCATAATAATTATTTTGATTTCAAAATACTAGTTGTAATTATTTTATTTAGAAAAAGCCAGTTATAACTATTTAATCTAGTATGTACCAAAATATAAATATTTGTGATGCTAGTATTGGCTAAGAAAATAGACGGTTTAATTAGAGGTTATTTTCATTAATATTTATTGAACTTATATCATAATAATGATTCGATAAAAAAAATTATTTTACAAAATTATCGTAATTTTTAAAATATTACGTGAAATCTTTCAAAATATTTCATGTGAATGTTTTAAACTAACATAACTTGCCATGTCAATAGACTGTCATCAAATTCATGATTTTTTTGTTTTAGTGATTTTAGTGATAATATTTTTAAAAATTGAGTTATTTTGTAAAAAAATTTGTAACTGAATTATTATTAGAATATAAATTTAATAATAATTAATGAAATTAATCCATTAATTAATTACTTTATTTTATTGATTGACTTATATAACGTCAATTTTATATCTCAATTTGTAGCAGAAGGGCACATCTCTAATATACCTAGAGTATAATCAAAGAAGCCTAAAATTAATTGGGTATATCACATGGGGTTAAATAGGTAAACAAATCGAATTGGGAATCTGACAATTTGAGAGTAGCACAAGAAAAAGATATATTCTTTGATTTATAAACTTTAATTATTTTTTAAGAAAATAAATAAAATAAATAAATAAATAAGGAGCAAGGGCAAAGTGGCTTGGAATTCACATACGTCCATAATGCCCCTAACAAGAAGACCACTTTGTTTTTCCAACCCTTATTGATTAAGACCAACACCATTTGTGAGGTGCAATTTTAAAGAAAAAAGTATGAATAACCACAAGTAAGAGAAATTTTTTGGTCCCCGTTTTTCTGCATGTTATGGTCCTACCTCTCATATGTTCTATAGTGAAATGATGTGTTTTTGCTTCTCAAGCTACAAAAGCCCAACAATTACTGCCACGAAAAAAAAAAAAAAAACCCTTAGCCTCAAGCCCTAATCCACATCATGGCTTGTCATGACCCTAATTGAGGGCAACCCTTCGTCTTTGAGTCCAATCTTACCCAACTTTTATAGGACTTATTTAAGCAAACATTTTTCTTCCCTTTTTCTTTCTTAATCAAAATATAAATTAAAAAAATCATGATACAAAAAAAAAAACATTGAGTTTATCAAATCTATTCAAATAGTCGCTAAAGAAAAAAGAGAGAAAAGAATGGCAAAAAAGAGAGGAAAAATTGAAGGAGAAAAGACGAGGAACAATCACATGATCAACTTTTGAAATTTCCTCCATCCATTTTGGTATATCAAGGTATATACCTTTTGGCTTACAAAATTTCAAATTTTATTTTATACACTTCAATTTGATATTTTTGTATACCAAGGTATTGTCATCGGTATATTGAACTAAATTGTTGAAATTCGCTTCTTCTAATTTGATATATCTAGATATACGTTTTGGTATACAAAATTTCAAATTTAATTTTATACTCTTCAGTTTGATATAGCTCTATATATACCAAAATATGCCAACTAATATATCAAATTGAATTGTTGAAATTCTCTTATTCTAATTTGGAAGACCAAAGTATTCTTGTATATATTTTAACTCGATATACCTACATATACCAAACTATACCCACTAGTATATCGGATTGACTAGTTAAAATTTTCTCCTTCCAACTCGCTATACCTATTTATCAATATACCTATTTATACCAATGCGTACCCATCTTTAAAATACATTTTTATACTTGATTTCTTTTGATTCCTCGAGGCACTCTAACAATAAAACTTCAATTTTGCGAAAAAATGACTAAATTCGTTCGAAAATTTGAATTTGAAACAATAAAAATAAGGGTTAATTACAAAAAAAAAATACAATTAAAGAGTACTTTTCAATATTTATACTAAACTTTATTTTGTTACAATTTGAACACTAAACTTTCAAATACTTTTCAATGATGAAACTCCGTCAATATTTCTGTTAGTTTAAACAAAAGCAGTTGATGTGGATGCCCATGTTGCAAAAAAAATAATTAAGCTGCCTAATTAGGTTTGTGTTTCCCAGCAAATTAGCGACGGAAATATCCGTCGCTATTCCATCGCTAAAAATATTAATTTTTTATAATTTAATTAATTAAATTTATAATTAATTTATAATTATAATTTATAAATAAATTAAATTATTTAATATTATATTTATTTATATTTTCTTAAAAAATTAATTATAAAGATGATGAAGAATAGAAAAAAATATTTAAGTTAATAAAATATCTCTATTTTAAAAATTAAGGGTATACAATAAAAATAAAATAAAATTTCTTTAATATTCTTTTTGGTACCCATTTCATCAGCAATTTCATGGATATGATATTTTACGCAATTAAATTGTTGTTTCTTGACATTGAATACTTAAGGTAGAGATATTGGACTCTTAATTATTTAAAATTTAGCCTTTCCTAAATTTTGTTTATTTAACATAATTTTCATATTTCAACCAAATAAGTATACACTTTTAGTCCTTACTACTTATCGTGATCCTATTGATATAAATTTGAAATTACGTATACTGAATCTATCAATTTCGTCCCATTAACTATCATCTCTAATTTTAAACATTAAAATTATTTTCACATATAGAATTTGCTTTTGTTATAATTTAAACAACCATTTATGTGATATTACCAGAGCTAGAAAAAAAAAGTAAAAAAATATTAAATCGGTGGTTAAATCGAGCTCAAATCGATTTGTATAGTTAATCGGTCTAATTGAAATGAATTTATGCGGTTAATCAATCTAATTAGATGCGGATTTAGATTTTAATTTTTAAAAATTATAATTAATAAATATAAATTTAAGCTTAATTTGTAGTTGATCGGCATGTTAATTGAAAATTTAACTGCAACGGGAAAATAGTATGTTCTCTTAGCGACATTTCAACCTAAAATAGTTCAAAAACAAGCTCCAAACTCAACATTTTAATTTACTGAAATTTGGAATGATGTGAAAAATAATGATTCAAAAACCAAAAAATCAATTTTCTCACAAAAAAAAATAATAATAAATAAACAAAGTAGTATTACGTAGCCATCCACAGTCATTGAGTGGGACACCGCTCAGTTTGGTGAGTTTTTTTTTTTTTTTAATTGTAGTTCTATTAAATTTAATTTCTTCGTTGATCCCATCAAAGAGGGTTCCAAGAGATTCAAAACAAGGTTTGCAGTAGCTCGCATCAAATGAATGATATTTTATTTTATTTTTGTTTTATGCCCTTAACTTTTAAAATAGAAAAATTTTATTAATTGAAATATTTTTTTATTTTTCATCATCTTTATAATTAATTTTTTAAGAAAATATAAATAAATATAATATTAAATAATTTAATTTATTTATAAATTATAATTATAAATTTAATTAATTAAATTATAAAAAATAAATGTTTTTAGCGATAGAATAACGGTGAAAATTTTCGTTGCTACTTTGCTGAGAAAAACAAAATTGATATGGCAGCTTAATTATTTCTTGCAACGGATAGCGATAGAAATTTCCATCGCTAAATCCACGTGGCCATCCATACCAGCTGCTTTTGTTTAAACTAACAGAAATATTGATGGAGTTCCAATATTGAAACGTGTTTGGAAGTTTAATGTTCGAATTGTAACAAAATGAATTTGAGTGCAAACATTGAAAAGTACCCTATAGTTGGAATTTATTTTTGTAATTAACAACAAAATGAAATGAAAATTTTACACACACGCGCGCATATATATATATATATAAAGGATAATACATAAATTTTTCTCTAAATTATCATTATTTATCAAATTTTTCACTAAACTAATTACACGTTAGATTATCCCCATGAATTTGTTGAAAATATCATCTGAGCCACTCAAACTTGTTTAAAATGTAAAAAAATACACCCTAAACTATTGAAAATATTAATTTAACTTTCTAAAACTTGTTAAAAATGTCAAAGTATCCCCTATTACTTTTTGGCGCATGTTTTTTCATGCACTTTTTGTGAACTAACAAATATTCATACAGGGGGTAATTTAATATTTTCAATAAGTTCGGGGGTAATCTAACATGTAATTAATTTAAAAGAGAAATTTAATAAATGATGATAGTTTAGAGGGAAATTTATATATTAATCTTATTTTAAAAGATATAAGAAAGAGAGTAACTATACGTAGAGTTCCACAAAAGTGGTGCATTTTTGTGAAAATCCTCAATTATTTATGATTTTCATTCCCTTAATTGGCATTTCTAACACTATTAATGATATAGCCCATTTTGGGATTTTTCTCCTATAATGAGTTTGGGCTCCAAAGCCTCATCTAGCAAAAGTCCAAATGCTTACTTCCACTTTTCAATGAACAAGTGTGATTAACTCAGGGTGGGTTTGGATTGCTTGCATTTTTTCAGTGTTTTTGTTTGTACAAAAAAAAATATTAGGCTTAAATTTCTATTTATTTTTCAAAATCTATTTCTGTTCTTAAAATCTATGTAAGAATTTTGAAAAAGTATTAAAACATACATATATAAGACCTAGTAAATAAATGAAGTCAGGTGGATTCAGATTTATCAATTTCAGCTGGGTTACAATCAAACCTGAAAAATCAACAAAACTGAAACTGTTTGATTTCATCGGTTTGATTTTGACTTTTTAGATTTTACTGATCAACTTTGACTTTGTCGGTCTCTCTACTTATAATATATAATTGACATCATATATCACTCATCATATTAGTTGACTCAATTTTTTCGTGTCCTAGGTCAATTTTAACCACGATCAAACTTGATCAAATATGTCATTATTCATTATGAAAATCGTGATATGGATTTTAGTTTCAATTTTTAACACCTTAAATGGGTTTGTTTTTGCCTTAAATTCTATCATCAGTTTTGTCTCAAATGGAATTGTTTACAGCCTATAAAAAAATAATATTCATGTCTAAGTTGGCGCTGGTCATTTCTGAAATTATTATTGTGTTACACTATCTAATCACAAACTCAAAATTATTATGGTGTTACACTATCTAATCACAAACTCAAAATTATTATTGTGTTACACTATGTCTTATTATGATTTGATAAAAGAAAAAATTGATAGAACATGGCTTACCAATGGCAATAACACAAGATGGTGAACAAAGCCGTGAGTAGTAAAATATAGACGAATTAAAATAGGAAGTAAAGAAAAATAAAAAAAGTAAATATACAAAGAATAAAATTAGTGAAATATAGTATACAATATATACCACTTAATTATTATTTTTTATTTCTATTTTTGTAATCTTTTGTAGCTCAAAATTATTTAAACGATTACATTTTCCTTTTTTTCAATTAAAACAATTTTTTATACAAATTGGAATGAACATATCAATCAAATAGTGTAGTGTCAATATATGTATAAACTACAATTTATAAATAAACATGACAAAGTAAAATTTAATTGAAAAAATTCGGATCAAGGGTTCGGATTGAATTTCAGATATTTTTAGGTTAATTTTTTTGGTTTGACCCTAAATTTTTCAAGTCATTCAAACTTTTTTTTAGATTCATATCACTTTTTTCAATGCGAATTTGAGTCGAGTTTTTGAGTTAAGTCAAAAATTGCCAGATCTATGTATACATAATTTGTAAAATTCAGATCTCAATATTTAAAAAATGTGATAATAAAAAATAATTCAACCTTTAAAAATTATAATAATTCCATATTTAGTTATGAAAAACTAACAATGCCTTGTCCTTTGTCAACAATTATACCTCTCTACACACAGTTAATATATATACATATTTATATATTTGCAGCAAATATTTATCTAAACCAAGTTCATGGCTCGTGTATCAAATAATAATAATAATAGACATTTTTTTTTCTTATATTTGAATCATACTTGTTTTTGATTTGTGAGAGTTAATAGACTATTGATGCAAGCGAAAATAATTACTCCAATTCTATGATCAGTTACTTAACTACGTTTTTTTTTTCTTTATTTATATGTTTTCTAATAAAATAATAAAAAGTTAATATAGTATAATAATATGATTAAGTTTTATTCCTTATGCTAGATTAACTATTTGCAAACATGCTTAGGCTTGTTTTTTTTGTTTTTCTTTCTTTACAGTTGTTTATAGAATGGATCTTAGCATGGGTAGTGTGGATCATAGCATTGATATTTCTATCGAAACCAATTCGAAAAGATGATAGTTGTCTTCCATATGGAATGAGTTTGATTTCATACCGGCAAATCAAAATAATGATATATATAAAATCGAGAGGAAAGTGTAAGCATTGCTCAAAAGAATACATTGCCAATCCTACCCATGGTACTTCTAGTTTAAGGTGTCACTTGAAGGTATGTCCTAAACTTGATATTACGGTGTCCGATGAAATAAAGCACAAGATAGACCAATATGTGTACAGAGAGCTTGTAGCATTAACTATATTTAGACACAAGTACACTTACTTTTGCTAAACATGAAGCAAATAGAAGTATTCATTCATACTTAAATCGAGATGTGCAGTCGATATGTAGGAATACAATAAAATCATATTGCTTAAAAATACATAAAAGAGAATAAGATGTTCTTAAGAATACTTTGCCTGAAGTACCCGATAGGATATGCTTGACTTGTGATGCATAGACCTCATGCATTTTTTAGAGTTATCTTTGCTTAACTACTCATTATATGGATAAATATTGGAAGTTATGCTGTAAAATATTGAATTTTTGTTATTTCCCACTCCAAACACTGCTTCTCTATTATACGAAAAAGTTGACAAGTTAAAATTATGAGGAATAGAGAAGAAGATATTTACTATTACTTTATATAATACACCGAATAATGACAACATACAAGAAATATTGAGAGATCAACTTTGTTTGCATGGTTATTTGCATTGTAATGGTGATTTTTTTATGTGCATTGTGGAGCTTATATCCTAGATCTTATTATTTAAGATGGTTTGAAGTTGATTGACAAATCAATTATGTTTATGAGGGAGGGGGTGAAATATATGAATGGTCAGAAGCTAGGAAAATAAAGTTTATTGAATGTGCAGATCGAGTAGGTCTTAAATTTTCTAAAGGATTATGGTTGGATTGTCCCACGAGGTGAAATTCTACCTATGAAATGCTTGATAGGGCCCTCTTTTATTGGAAGGATTTTTCACATTTGGCCATTGTTGACTCAATATATATTTGGAATCTAATTGACCATTAGTGGAATCTAATTGAGAAAATATGCAATATACTGAAACCTTTTCGGGATATTACAAATATTTTCTCAGGGACTCATTATCCCATCTCAAATTTATACTTTTATAATGTCTTGAGAATTCATCTCTTATTGTTAGAGGAAAAAAGAAGTGAAAATCAATGTATTTAGAATATGGCTACTTTGATGTTGGATAAGTTTGAAAAGTATTGGGATTATTTTAGTGTTATTATATCGTTTGTTGTTATCGTGGATTGTCGTTATAAGTTGGATTTTGTAACATTTTCTTACAAAATGTTATTTTCCTTAATTTTTTATAGAATAAATAAATATTTATACATCCATTTAAAATTATTTTCATTACAAAAATGGATCAAATAGTTTGCGACCTATTTGGGCCACAAGGCGATCCATCTGGGCCAATCGTGTGACCCATATGGGCCAACATGCATTAAACCCATAGGTCAGTCCAAACCCGTCTAATCTATTTGGACTTTGGCCTATTTATGATCCATTTTTGATCCGACCCAAACATGCCCAACTCGTCCATTTGCCATCTTTTCATTTTAAAGTGTTAATTTAGTACAAAAACATTTCACCCTACTTCATACATTTATTTATAACATAGATAAATAAATATTTTATATTTATTAAAAATTCAATTTTAAATCAACTACTATCTATATGTATCTAACTATTATATCTATAAATGTAAAAAGTAAATGAATTTTTTTGCAAATTTAAATAATCTTCTATTATTTTAATATTAGACTAGACATAAGCATGACTTTTATTTTATTAATTAGTGGAATCTTCTAATTTCACCACCAAATAGGGATGAGCAAAAAAATCTGAAATTTTGATTAATCGAAAATCGATCCAAAATCAAACTGATTTTTATATTAATCAAATCAAAAATTTAGATTTACGATTTTTATTTTTAAAAATTGGTGGTTAACCGAACCAATATGAAACCGATATAAATATACTTTATAAATTATATTTTAAATTTTACACTTATATTTTTCGATATTTATGTAATTTATAAATATTATGATATATAATTTTTTAAAATATTATTAAAATACATATTTTTAGTAAATAAAAATTAAAATGATCTTATTATTATTATTATTATTATTATTATTATTATTATTATTATTATATGTGCATGATTAGCTTTCTGTTGTTAGTTTCATATTAAATATATTTAATTCTTATAATTAATTTTGAAAATTTTATTTTTATTTTGATTCTTTTAATGTATATTGTATTTAATTTGTATTTTTTTCATTTCTAAAGTATTTTTAACTATTAAAATTAATATTACAAATTGTATAATTTATTAAATTTATATATTAAAATTTTTTAGTGGTTAACCGATAAATCGATCTGAAAAATCGAATTAAAAATCAAAATTGATATAGCAGTTAACCAAAATTAATAGATTGGTTTAATAAAATTATTAATGGATCGGTTAACCGGTCCATACTCACTCCTACCACCATGAGTCTTTTTGAAACTATAATTAGTAAGACATTCTGATTTCACCCCAATCGTCAACAAGAATTTTATCTTTTTTTTTTAATTAATTTGCAAATTAATAATTTTTAATAATATAATTTAAATTTAAATTTTTAATAATATTACTTTTTTTTATTAGAAGTTACATTTGTACAAACTTATGTTTCTTTAAAAAAATATTTATATAAAAATGTAAAATACAATATGCATTTTATTGATTAGAAGTTACGTTTATATGAAATTTTAATTGAATGAAGAGACTAATCCTATTAATTAAGCTTAATTGATTTGCAATTTTGCATGCATCATATATATATATATATATTAGTTAAAGTTCTTTTTAATAGAATTTGGATACACTTATATCAAATCAAATTAATTTTGAATAATTTTAACAAAATTATCTCATCCTTATTTAAAAGAGTTTGAGTTATATTGAAAATTGGTCTCTAGTATAAGAATACTATAAATAAAGGACAAGAAATTAGTTTAAGAGGTTGGCTACACTCGATGGAAATTAAAGAATTCAATTTTCCCTCTCAAATATTCTATATCTCCAAGGGATTTTAAGATCGTGGAATAGTTGCTATTGTCCTGCATTATAAGTTGTCATTGGATAAAGTCGTACTAGTGACGTAAACCAGATCCTCACTTTCGCTATTCTTGTTTACTGCGCTACAAGAGTTATATAATTTTCTATCCATTAATATAATTAGTTATATCCTATTTCTTGATGCATGTGAACCAACATTGGTATCAACGCTTTTAAATTTTGGATCCTGGCATGTGGATAAAAATGGATCTAAATTTTATATGTAAAATGGTAGATCTAAATAGGATGTATGAAACACTATATAATTTTTTTCAAGTGTATGTATATATATATATATATATATATATATATATATATGGACATTGTGTTATGAGGAGTACGATATAAGTGTCCAAAACACTAAACTGGAAGTTGGGAGTTGACATTTTTGACCTTACTATTAAAATCACAAACCCTGAAAATCCCCTATTAATTGGAACCCAATCGCGAGAATCCACTGAGAAGATGTGCCTTTGCCTACATGCATCTGGACATGTGTCGTAATGATGTGTTATTCTAACACCTGGCCAAATTGGAGGATGACACATGAATGACAGTGATCATACCACGTAACAATGATGGGCCACTTAGATGCCACGTAGCAACCAAGTAGACCAACTAGAGCCTGCCATGTGTTATGACATATTTCTAACATGGCGATAGGTGGATGGACAGTGGCCTTATGGTTAATACCATATGGCAGAAGACCATCAGCGATGCTCAGTGAGGCATGAGGGCTTTCCACCTATGCATGGGGGCGTGTGAGGTTGCCTTTAACCACTAAATCAGTTCTGATTTTTTGGTAAATTTTTATAATTATTTTGATGGCATAAAAATAATTTTTTTGAATTTTCCAATATATATATATATATTTGAAAAATTGTAAAAAATTTGTTTTTTACTTTTGATATTTTTCAAAATTATTTGAAAAATGTTTCATGTGGATTTGTCATTATTTTTTATTGAAATAAGTTTCCATCATATGTGTTAAACATGTGTATATTAACCCATTAATTTTTGTTATATATAGTGAAAATGGTAATGATAAAGACACTTATGATTTTGCAAACTCTTATGGGGCTGCTTAAACTAATGCAAGAGTGTAAAAAAAGTCTGCAACATTAAAATGTATAGAAAGATTTGAGCCGATGACATTGATGCAATAGTGTATCATATATTTCACATGCAATAATACTTAGATTGGTGGTCTGAATCTAAAATGGAATGATAATGTCTTATTTAAAGTGATGATTGATTCATTCAAAAACCATCCAAAATTGATGACTTTTATGGAAAGTACCCGATTTATAGGAGATAGATTTTATTGAAAATCTATTATTCAATTTTTTTTTGTTCAGGGTTACTAAAAGGGGAATGTAGAGAAGCAACATTAAATCTGTGATGGTACTAAAAAGTGGATGTAGTTTCCATCATTCATGGCTTTATCAGTGAACTTATGCATTACCTAAAAATTTGATGAAGATGATAAAAAAAATCCATAAAACAAAAAAGATTTTGCGAATATAAATTTCTAGCATAGTTAACATAAGTGCTAATTTTAGTTAGTTTGTTTTCTTAAATAGGATTTATATTTTCTACTACTACTACTACTACTACTACTACTACTACTACTACTACTACTACTACAATAATAATAATAATAATAATAATAATAATAATAATAATAATAATAATAATAATAATAATAATTATTATTATTATTATTATTATTATTATTATTATTATTATTATTATTATTATTATTATTATTATTGTCTTATTTTTTGATTATTGGACTTTTATTGGTTGATTAAATCCATTTATTATGAATATTTGATGGCTTTTAAATTTATAATAAATGTATTTATTTGATTGTTAATTATCTTGCAATATTTTTATAAGCAAAATTATTGCATATTTATTAAGTTGAGCCTTAACGAACCAAACCAATAAAATTCATTTCTTAAGTTTGAGAACTTAATATCCACTATTTTATATTTACTATATATAAAATTTTAACGTGTAAGGTTAGACATTAGAGGATAATTAGATAATATAATTAGTCTTTTTGAATTTAAGCCTGATAAAAAACTTAATTAGGTTATTATTTGGATACATAGTAAATTGCATCTATTGTCTAATCTCCTTTAATAATGTGTAAGTTTATTAGAGGATTTAAATGGCTATTACATTTAAGTCAATTATCATTAAGCTTAACAAAGATATTAAGTTGAACGGTGATAATTATGAAATCTGGAGTATAAAGATCCAGTACATGCTTAAAGAGCAAGAAACTCTAGAACCTTTAAGTTTGGGTATGGCTAAACCTAAAGATGGCATATCAACCCAGCATAAGCGAGATCGAGAAGTCTATATGGCATGAATAAAGACAATTTCCAATACTGGAATCATCTTGCTAAGTACAATAGATGATGATATCATTAAATAGTTCTGCAAGTATAAAAAAATAATGGATATATGGATCGTTTTACGGTAAAAGTTCAGACGTGTGTCTGTGTAATGACCTAAATACCGGGTTAGTCGAAAATAGTATATTTTGATGATGAATAATACCTTTTGAATTCGAAAAATATTTTATTTGATCATTGAAAAGAGCATATCAACAGAAATCCATGGTTCAAATTTAGGATCAAACGTAACGGAGGTCGTTCGGGCTTCAAAAAGGCACGAGTCACTTCCAAATTTGGAATATAACTAGTTTAACTGGACCATAAAATATGCTACGGATCTCAAAAAATAATTAAAAAATATGAACACACTCGTATTAATGAGTAAAATTATATGGTAATAAAAAATTAATTTTTTGATGACTTTAAAAATTGGGTTATTGGATTGGTAAAAGTAAACTAGATAGAGAAATAGTCTTTGATTGATCCAAAAATATTTGTGAAGCCTAATGAATATATTTTGAGAATTATAGAAGTATTTTTAGGAATAATTAAACTTAGAAAGTAAGAGAAAAATAATGATTGTAGTTTAAATAGTAATTGGTTGACCATGGATTTGATCAATGCTTTAAAAATAGTAAATAATCTTTAAAAATTATAATAAATTTCAATTAGGCTCTAATTAGTATTTAGAATTATTTGATAGTGAAAAAGTGATTTTACGTTAACACTAAAAATTTGCTAACCGAATCATTTTGAGTGAACCAAATTAAAAATGGACTTCAATTGAGCTAAAAATATTTATGGAGGCTTAAATTATTATATTAAGAATTATGTAATTAATTTTGAGTAAATTTAAGCTGGGAAAGATAGAAATAATTTAGAGTGTATTATATGGGCTTAAAAATCAAATTAGGCTCAAATTAGACCAAACCATTTTGGCTGGACCAAACTCAAGCCCACTTAAGAAGCCTATATAAGGTTAAAATATCAGCCAAGATCTATAATTATCTTCAGCTTTCTCTCCCTCTCATGGTGGCCGAATAGTGTTCTTTTTACCATTTCCATGATTTTTCTCTTATCCTTCATCATAAATTCCACCAAATTAACTCATCTCAAATGATTTTCAAACCCTAAATTCAATTATTTAAATCTCTAGAGCTTATTTGAAGTGAAAAAAAATCATAAAAATCAAATGGAGAAAAGAAATGATAAAAAATCAAGTAAGTGATTTTGGTAAAAATAAATTGATTTAATGAGTTTTATGGATAGAATTAGGAATAAATATTATTGTTATGTGGTTATATCGAATTAAGGAAGAATTAAAAAGGAGGTTTCTTATGCTTATAAATTCATATAGGTTCAAGAAAGGAAGAAGTGATTTTAAAAGGAGAAGATAAAGAAATGAGAAGTAGATATTAAAGAACAAGAATTCAAGGTTAGTGGATGCAATACCCCTTAATTTTCATCTAGTTTCCATAAGTTTAAGGTTATGTCCAATATACGTTTTAATGCAATATGTATGGATAATTAAAATTAAAGTCATAGACATGTGAATAGAGTTTATAAATGAAAGTTTAAGTGCTTAAAATGGAGAAAAGAAACTTGGTATTTGACTCTTAGGTTAGGCCGTGTATAGACATAATGGTATATTTTGATGATTAATGTAAGTAATTATGTAATCATGTTAAATAGTATGGAAATTAATGAAATATTGGATAAAAAAGGGAAAAACAAATTTAAGGAAAATTTATAGGTGAGGCCGAATGCATTAAAGTAAGGAGGCAACTTATGTTAATTTAATAGTTATAAGGCTGTAAAAAGAAGAGTAATTAAAAATAGAGTACATAGTGATTTATTGAGAATTATTAAAGTTTAATTGAATATAATTTACATTGAAAGCATATTATACTTTAAATGAAGTTATTAGAGTATAATATATTTGATTGAAATAATAGTGAATAATTAGTTAAATATTGGAAAAATGGAGATAAACGAACATTAAAGAGGTAGAACAATAAATTTAATGGGGCTAAAATACCATTAATGATATTAGTGTTAAATGAGAAGCAAAAAGGTAAAATGAATAGGTATATAACAAATAACTAACTTAAGCGGGATAAATAATTTTTTTAAGTGGTGTAATTAATTAAAATGAAATTTTTATAATGGTTATGTACTTTACCAACTTAAATGAAGTTAAAGTTTATCGATATAAAAAGGATGTGTAGTGATAAGTATAAACGTAAATGTAATGTTTGTGAATATGATATGTAATAGTAAGTGATTATGTAAATCAAAGTGTATGCGTATAGAATTAAGGATATCTTATGTTAAGTTTGATAACCAAATGAATATGGATTGTGAATAATCCTAAAATATTAATGTATGGTTATGGAATGATAATTGTACAAGAACGTTGAGTGGAGTGACAATTGCGTTGTATTGACTATAAGCCTAGGAAAAAAATAGTTAAAGGCTTTTAAAATGAATTATGATGAAATAATTCATGAAATATGCATAAGTGATGCAAAAGTCAAGTGACTAGTGTATTGAAGTGTAAATGCAAGTGAAAATGTGAAAAGTGGATTTAAGATAAGTAAGTAATTTTGCCCTTAGTAGTGGTCTGGCAGTTTAAATCTAGTTCAAGATATGAGTGGCTAGCCAAAGAGACATCCATACTGCGGTGCAAGTCATGGCGACTTGCTTCACTATGGCAGAATCGTAATGATCTCCCAAATTTCAGTGTTTAGTGTTCAATAAAAATGATGGAGTGGTAATTTGGGGTCATTTCTTAGTACAGTGTTGT
Source organism: Excoecaria agallocha (assembly GCA_037975025.1). Lineage (NCBI taxonomy): Eukaryota > Viridiplantae > Streptophyta > Magnoliopsida > Malpighiales > Euphorbiaceae > Excoecaria > Excoecaria agallocha. Next base: position 47,805 of record JBBPFJ010000144.1, read on the forward strand.
GGTCCCGTGGGATCCACATCTCGTATATTCGGTCTGAAGATTTTCTGTCAGGATTGTACTAGGAGCATAAATGTAAAAATGATTTAAGAATGTAAAAACTAAAATGAAAATGAAAATTTAAATGAAAATGGACCTTAATGAAAGAAAAAGAAAAGCATAGGGTCAATATGGTAATTTTCCTAAATAATAAGTTTAGTGGATAAAAATGATAAAGTAGTGAATGAAAGGGATAAAAATGGTAAAATAGTGAATGAATAGCTTGAAAATAAACTTTTAAAATTTTGGAAGACCAAAAAGTAATTTGACATGAAAATAAAAAAAAGGATTTATTGGTAATTTATATGCCAAATAATGAATTTAAAGTGAAAATGAGTGAACAAGTGGCAAAATTATAAATAAAGTATAAAAATGATAATTTCGTAATTAATTATAAAGAATTAAAAGATTCAAGAATAAAAATAGTAACTATGTTAAAAAGGTATAAAAATAAGAAATTTCTTTTAAAATGTGCAATTGAATAAATATCTAAGTGATTGAATGTATGAATAAATGTTTAAATGTTTAAATGCTTATGTAATGAATAAAAGTATGAAGATTTATTCCCAAGTGAAAATGAAATATAAGTGAACTTATTTGTAAAGAATGAAAAGAATTGATATTAAAGTGTAAAGTGGTGAGAAAATAATTTGTTAAGGATCAATATGTAATTTGCTATAAAAATAATATACTTGTGATTAAATGACAGATTGCAAGTCAAATAAGATAATAATTGTGGAAGTAAAGATAAGTAGTGGTATTAGTGTAAATCAGTAATAAAAGAGAGTACCATCGTAATTTAGTGAAAGTGCAATGATCAAATTGTGATTTAGCAAATGGAATGTTAATTGAAGGACAAAATCGTAAATGAACCTTATCATATGGTGAGATAGGGACCAAAAATATAATTCTTGCACTTAAATAAAAAATGAGGACTAAATCGTTATTTTTCATGTCATTGCATGTATTAAGAGTAAAAGATAGGAAAAATGAGCTATAAAAGTAAATAGTAAAAAATATAAGGTAAATAGGCAAATGTACAACTTTAGGGATCACATTGTAATTTGCCATTAATAATAGTAGGGAAAGGACTAAAATGGAAATTCAAAAAATAGTATGTTTCATAAGTGTAATTAAAAGTTTAATGAATATTATTTAAGAAATGGTTTAATGAATATTATTTAACAAATAGCAAAAATAGTAATGGTTGGCAAGTGAAAGGTAAATTGTAAATAAATGGAATTTAAAAGGGGACTTAATTGGAAATTAGTTATGATAAGGTTAAGGAAGATTAGCCTACAAGTTGAATTAGAATGTGATAAATAAGTGAAATAAGTCTGAAAATGTTAGGGCCATTAAGGATGAAAATATGATAGATAGTATTAATGCATAGGTTAATGATGTTAGTATTAAGTATAAGAATAGTGGCAGTAAATTAACTAAAAATGCTACTATAATGTTAAAAAATTAAACAAAAGGGTTAGCAAAATATAGACAGATCATAGCAGTAATGAAAAGAAATGATAGGAAGGTTGATCAAGAAAGCAAAGTATTAGTATTACTAAATATGACCCTAACATTTAAATGCTAATGAATAAGAGTGTAAGCATAGTAATAGCCGATTCTAGTAATTGATGGGTAGCCGAGATAGTGATATTAAAAGAGTTAATGGTTGTATAATTTGAAAGACAAATAAGCTTATGTATACCTGTATGTGATTAAGATAGGAAAGTTTGGAATATGTATTCTACCACTGAGCATTAATGCTCAAAACATAGTATTGTGACTGCACGTAGGTTTCGAAGACATGAAGATTCTACAAATTTTGTAGACAGACATGGAGGACGATGGAAGGCCTAGACATAGCATGTATATTATTATAAAGAATAGAAATGTAAGTGTTAAAATTATGGTTATGTATTTGTACAAGTACAAACTGTATTAGTATTGCATATGGTTGTTTTGTTATTATAGTGCTTGAATGTCGGTGATGTTTGGAAAAAACTTTTACTGGACTATCTGGGATAGTGCAATCAGTGACTTTAGTTTTGATGTGACATCTAAGTTAACCAGTCTTCGTACGTATGGTACCGTGTTATAAATGTGTTACAATTTTATTGGTGTTAGAGCAAAGGTTTAGCCGGTCCTAAGATCAGAGCAAATATATTAAGAATAGAATGATATGTATGCATGCCATGAATAAGTATTGATGGTAAGAGTGATTATAAGCATATGAGAGGATATAAGGATCGCTTAAGTTTATTGAATCGCAAGGATCATAAAATATAAAAGTTAGTAGAAAATTTGTTGTGGGTTATTAAATTGGATACCCCCCAAAGTGATCGTATAATAGTGATAGTAATTGTGGTATGCAAAAAAATTTCGAGGATAAAATTTTATTATTAAGAGAGAATTCTAATGGTCCAAATACCGGATTAATCGGAAATAGTATTTTTACGATGATAAATAGCGACACCGGGATGAATAGTACCTCCCAAAATCAAAATATATTTTATTTAATAATTGAAAAGAGCATATCAGCAGAAGTCCGTAGTTCAAATTTGTGATCAAATGGAGGCTGTTTGGGCTTCGAAAAGGCGCGAGTCACTTCCAAATTTAGAATATGATTAGTTTGACTGGATCATAAAATATGCTATGGATCTCAAAAAAATAATCCAAAAATATGGACATACTCTTATTAATTAGTATAATTATATGGTAATAAAAAATTAATTTTTTGAAAATTGAATTATCGGACTGATAAAAGTGAACTAGATTAAGAAACAGTCTCTGATTGATCCACAAATATTTTTAGAGTCTAATGAATATAATTTGAGAATTATGAAAGGATTTTTAGGAATAATTGAACTTAGAAAGTAAGAGAAAAATAATGATTTTAGTTTAAATAGTAATTAATTGACAATGGATTTGACTTATGCTTTAAAAATATTAAATGATCTTTAAAAATTATTGTAAGTTCCAGTTAGACTTTAATTAGTATTTAGAATTATTTGATAGTGAAAAAATAATTTTACGGTAACATCGAAATTTTGCTAACCGAACCAATTTGAGTAAACCGGATCAGAAACGAACTTTGATTGAACTGAAAATTATTATGGACGCTTAACTTATTATTTTAAAAATTATGGAATTAAATTTTAGTGAATTTGAGCTTGGAAAGAGAGAGAAATAATTTAGAGTGCTTTATATGGGCTTAAAAATTAAATTGGGCTCAAATTAGGCCCAATCGTTTTGGTTGGACCAAGCCCAAGCCCACTTAAGAGGCCTATATAAGGTTGAAATATCAGGTAAGATCTATAATTCTTTCTAGCTTTCTCTCCCTCTCATGGTGGCTGAATGGTGTTCTCTTTACCCTTTCCATGTTTTTCTCTTAACCTTCACCGTAAATTCCATCAAATTAACTATCTCAAGTGATTTTCAGCCCTAAAATTAAATTATCTAAATTTCTAGAGCTTATTTAAAGTGGAGGAAATCATAGAAATCGAGTGGAGAAAAGAAATTGTCAAAAATCAAGTAGGTGATTTTGGTGAAAATAAATTGATTTAATGAGTTTTATGGATAGAATTAGCAATAAATATTATTGATATGTGGTTATATCGAATTAAGGAAGAATGAAAAAAGGGCTTCTTATGCTTATGAATTTGGCCCAATAGGTTCAAGAAAGGAGGAAGTGATTTTAAACGGACAAGATAAAGAAAATGAGGAGTAGATATTGAAGAAAAAGAATTCAAGTTTAGAGGATGCAATATCCCTTAATTTCCATCTAGTTTTCATAAGTTTAAGGTTATGTCCAATATGCTTTGTAATGAAATAAAATTATCCAATAGGTATAGATAATTAAAATTAAGGTCATAGACATGTGAATAGAGTTTATAAATAAAAGTCTAAGTGCTTAAAATGGAGGAAAGAAACTCGTGACTTAAATCTTAGGTTAAGCCTTGTATATACATAAGGGTATATTTTGATGGTTAATGTAAGTAATTATGTAATCATGTTAAATAGTATGTAAATTAGTGAAATTTTGGATAAAAGAGGGAAAAAATAAATTTAAGGAAAATTTATAGGTTAGGCCGAATGCATTGAAGTAAGGAGGTAACTTATATTAATTTAATAGTTATAAGGTCGTCGAAAGAATAGTAATTGAAAATAGAGCACATAGTAATTATTGAAAATTATTAAAGTTTAATTGAATATAATTTACATTAATAGCATATTATACTTTAAATGAAGTTATTATAGTATAATATATTTGATTGAAATAATAGTGAAGAATTAGTTAAATATTGGAAAATAGAGATAAATGGACATTAAAGAGGTAGAATGATAAAGTTAATGGGGTTAAATTACCATTAACGATATTAGTGTTAAATGAGAAGCAAAAAGGTAAAATGAATAGGTATATAAAAATAACTAAATTAAATGGGATAAATAAGTTTATTTAAGTGGTGTAATTAATTAAAATGAAATTTTAATGATGGTTAAGTACTTTACCAACTTAAATGCAGTTAAAATTTATCAATATAAAAAGATGATAAGAAAGGATATGTAGTGATAAGTATAAATGTAAATACAATGTTTGTGAACATGATATGTAATGGTAAGTGATTATGTAAATCAAAGTGTATGTTCATAAAGTTAAGGATCTCTTGCGTTAAGTTTGATAACCAAATGAATATGGATTTTAAATAATCCTAAAATGTTAATGTATGGTTATGGAATGTTATTCTTACAAGAACATTGAGTGGAGTGACAATTGCATTGTATTGACTATAAGCCTAAGAAAAAATGATTAAGGGCTTTTAAAATGAATTATGATGAGATAATTCATGAAATCTACATAAGTGATGCAAAAGTCAAATGACTAGTGTATTGAAGTGTCAATGCAAGAGGAAATGTTAAAATGTGAAAAGTGGATTTAAGATAAGTAATTTTATCCTTAGTAGGGGTCTGGCAGTTTAAATCTAGTTTAGGATATGATTGGCTAGCTATAGGGACACCCATACAGCAGTGCAAGTCATGACAACTTGCTTCATGATGGCAGGATCATAATGATCTCGTATAGTTCAGTGTTCAATGAAAGTGATGGAGTGGTCCTTTGGGATCATTCTTTAGTGCAATGCTGTAGACCCTGACTAGCTTCTAGCAAGTATACTAGATCGACTAGTAATATAGGTAAATATAGATTAAGATCCCAAATATCGTACCCAAGGGAACATGGATTGCTAAGAAGAATATATATGTATGAATTAAATTAATCTAAAATTATTTCCCAAATATTTTTCGATTTAAAGGCAAAAATTAAACTAAATAAACAATTAAACAAAATAAAAACTAAAATTAAACTAACATGAATTAAAAATAAAATAATAACTGAAATTTTCTTAATAAAGGAACTATCCACCTTAACTTTTATTGTAATGACTTAATTTCAATAGGAATACCAGTGATTATAGAAAATCTGGTAATAAAGCCAGATATCTTTATGTAAGAGTATCATTCTTAGTATTAAACTCATAGAAAAATCTAATACTTAGCTTAAAAATCTAGTTTAAACTTCCTAAATATTCATTGAACTCTTTTGCAAGTAAATTCAACTCCAATTTATTCTTAGTTCCTTATCTCTTAGTATTAATCAATAATTTCAATACATAATTACCTAAAAATTAGAAAATAATCATGCATAAACAGTAAATAGTTAACCTAAGAACATGTAAATCAATGATAGTGCCTAAACCAATTTTTAATTATTGAATCAATATACCAACAATTAATCTTAACACAATCAACGATAAGAATATGTTTAAAACTAAGAACTAATCAACTGATATTGAAATTAAAGCTCAATCAAGTCATAACAATGAAAATAAAAGATTCAAGTATCCATTAGCAAAAGAAGAAAAACTACTTCATAATAAAAATAAAAGAACAATGAACAACTAAAATAAAAAGAACAACAAACTAAGAAAATAGAAAACTATTGTACAAAACTAACTAAAGAAAAATCATAATTAAAGCTTGTTGTGTTCTCTCTTATTAATGACGTTGTTATGGTGTTTTGGTTCTTTATTTATAGATGTTGAAGAAGAATCCTGCCTTTCATTGCTTCCCAATCACAGCAGGAAAATGACTCTGGTAAATAGGAACTTTCGTTAAACTTGAATACTTGATGCACGATCAAGTGAATTGAAGAACAAAACTGATGCACTACCATTTGAGGATTTTCTTCTTGGATTGCATGGCCAAGTGGACTTTCTCCTCTTCCCTTCTTTCTATGGTACTCGTATTAAATCCATCTATATCAACCTCCAAATCACTCACCGATAATGGGTAGATTAAGGAGAGCAAGTTCTCGGCGTGAACAATTATCATGCTTTTTTATTGGTTGTGTGCAGCACGTAACCCTTCTAAAGTCTACTACTAGACAATCATACAATTTAGGGGTAATATACAAATTCCCTCTAAATTATTATCATATAATATTTTACCCTTTAAACCAACCAAATATCATATTATTTTTTCTAAATTTATTAAAAATGTTATATTATCACTCTATAGAAATGTATGAAAATTTTTGAAAAAATGGGTAAAAGTTACACACGTGTGGCACGTTAACAGACATGAGGTAATATTTTGAAGAGCATATATATAAAAGTAATCCGCATGTTGTATGTGAATAGCGGCCTTAGCTATTAAGACATTTTTAACAAATTTATAAGTAGTTCAATAGTTTTTTTTAATAAATTTATAAGTAGTTTAATAGTTTTTAATAGTATAGAAGGTATTATTTAGATTTTTAACAAATTTATCTAATAATATGATATTAAATTAATTTAAAAATAATATATTAAACGATAATAGTTTAAAACAAATTTATATATTATTTTTCTCTTCCTCTTACTATTAAGGTATATGCAAATAGACTTGGCAAATGGCCAGGTCATACGAATTAAGATTCGGATCATTTTTTTTTTGGATTTGAGTTTTTAGGATCATTGTTTTTTGGGTCACGATCAGATTGTATCACTTATTTTTTAGGAGAATTTGGGAATCTTGGATCACAATTAAGACTAAACACTTAGACCAAGAATCAAACCAATCCTTATCGTATTAAATCAGAGCGTAAATAATTTGATATATATTATGTTTGATTTTAAAAAGAAAATTTGGTTACATCGATTGATTTTTAATATTAAAAAAATACTAAAATCGAACCAATTAAATTATTTGTAAAATTATATCATATTAATTCCAAAATTTGGAGGCTGATATAGATGGATTTAATACCAAAATGATCTAGAGAGGTAGTAAATCATTTCTTATGCTTGGATTAAAAGGAAAAAAGTGAAAAAAAGTGAAGAAATCTTGACAGAGAGAGGTTCAGCCAAAGGAAAGGAAGAAGATTGCTGTGAAATTCTCTGGTTTCCTCTGATTTGTTTGCCTTTTAAGAGACCTAAACATTGGCTTTGGGTTGGGCTTGACTGATGGGCTTGAACTATTTTAGTTTAAGCCCATTAATTATCCAATAAATGATTCTAATTAATTTCTCTCACTTTCCAATTCTAAATCAATCTAAATTTGATTCCATCACTCTTATCACATAAAAAATAGCTTGTACACATAATTTTAGCCCAATCAAAGTCTATTACTGGTTCGGTTCGATCATATTGATCCGATTAAAAAATATCGGTGTTACCAAAAAATTGAAGCCAAAATAATCTACACATTATTTTAGGCACATCTATAATTTTTAAACTTCATTTACTATTTTTAACGGCTCAGTCAAACTTTGATCAAACTAGTTAACCTAAATTCGAACCGTTTCGTTTGTCGTGTTTTTGACTTTTGGAGGTGTATTTGATCTTAATTTCACTTCAATTTTTAATTTCGGACTACTCGTGACCAGTATTTTCTGATGGTCAAATAAAATATTTTTCACTTTCAGATGTACTTTTCAATCTGGATACACGATTTACTATCGAAAAATACTATTTACCGCTAATCCGGCATTCAGGCCATTACAAGTTGGCTTAGGTTGGATCTTTCTATTTCTTAATGCTATCAATAAATTAAATTCTTACATGTGTTAAGGGTTATTTATTGGTTAGAAATTAATTACAGTCTTACTTGATTAATTCATTAATACGGAAAGATAAGGTCGAGAGTGCAAAGCTGACGGCTATAACTGGCCTATCACTTTGTTTTTTTAAAATTATTTTTTCATCAATTATCAGTTGAATTAATCATGTACCGTGAATATCTTTAATTGAAATTTATTAGCTATTGGATTCATCTTAATTAATTTTTTGCTTGCTTATTTATCTATTTTAGTTCAATATTTTTAATCTTTGATTTATGTAAACCCCCTTTTTATTTTTATTGCTAAAAATATGATTATTTAGAATTACTTCAGTACTAGTCTCTGTGGATTCGATCCCTTCTTGCCCTATTCACAATTTATTTAATAGGATAATTGAGATATTTATTTTTGGTGGCTTTGACACCCATTAGTATAGCTCATTTGTGATGTTATATTTAATTTTGAAGTAAAAAAAATGATGGTTTTATACCTTTATATAATTGGCCACTTAGGATTTTTAAAGGAAATGATGATGATTTATGGAGTAAAGCTAAAGAGAGGAGGATTAAAGTGTGGAGGAAGTGAATCTAAGGTAAGTGGATACAATATCCCTTAATTTCCATTGATTTGGTTTGATTTATGGTTATGTATGTTATGCATGTATATGATTAATGTATGAATAATTGAAATAATTGCTATAAAAATTATTAAAATGATTAAAAATGGTGTTTTGAATGATTTAATGGTAGAAGAAAATACATTTAAGTGGAATATCTCTTATGGCCGAATGGTATGCTTAGGGAATTCTTAATGATTTTGTAATTTTATGTTAATTAAGTATGGATCTATGATAATGAAAATGAGAGTGAGTGATTTAAGTAATTAAATTGTTATAAAGATGATTAAAATGGATTATATTATATTAGGCCGGATGGATATTAAGAATAAATTAGGAAATATGCCAAATATTAATGAATAATAAATGTTATTGTTTAACATAAGATGAAATGAAAATAATGAAAAGAATGGAAAAGGATATAGTTAAAGTGATAAAGGACTTAAATGAAAGAAATTGAAAGTTCAAAGGCAAATTGTAATTTTACAAAACCTTGAGGAAAAAGAATAAAATGATAATTCAACTGTTCCAGGAACTAAATTGTAGTTCCATAAAAGTATAATGAATTAAAAATGCAGAGTATAGAACTGATGGCAATTTTTCAAATAAGAGTGAACTAGAGGGATAAAACTGTAAAGCAATGAAGTTCAGGGATTAAACAGTAATTTTTTCTTATATAAAAGTTTAAGTGTGAAAAAGAAATAAACAATGGTAATCCCATACACAAAATACAGGTGGAGGATAAAATCATAATTTAAGGGGTTGCTGGGAATAAATAGAAATTAAGTCATGGTAAGGATTAAAATTTAAATTACTAATAAATAGAGTTAAATGATGTGAAAGTATTAATAGCAGTAAGGATCTAAGTAAGATAATAAATAATTGTATAATAATGTTGTAATAAGTTTTGTGTAAAAGAATAAAGAAAGTAAGGACTAAAAGAAAATGTAAATAGATTGGAAAGTAAATAAGTAAATTGCAAAGATTGAAATTAAAGCCGATGATGGGGTCAAAAATAAAGATAACAAATAAGAAAATAAACCCTTAGTATATACTAAGACATAGTGTGTGGGTATAAGGTGGGTAATAGTTTAAAATGAATTTAAACATGAAAAGAAGTGTCCATGAATTTAGTTAGAATTTATATAAATATTTTTTAGAATAAATTGTATTATGTTTAAAATGAAATTATTGAATTATGGTGAAATAATTTATAAAATAAGTGAAAATGATAATTATAATGAGATAATTCATAACATGTGCAAAGGTGATGGAAAGTTGAAGGCCTAATGTATTGAAATGCAAAAGCAAGTGAAAAAGTTAAATGTGTAAAAGTGATGAAAGAACTGAATGAACAGTGTATTGAAATGAAAAGAAAGAATTGAATGGAAAGTGTACTAAAATGAAAAAGCAAATGGAAATGTTAGAAAAGTGAAAAGTGATTTTGAATTAAGTAAGAAATTTTGTTGCCCTTAGTAATGGTCAAACGGTTAAAATCTAGTTCAGGATATGATTGGCCAGCCATAGGGATACCCATACTGCGGTGCAAGTCATGGCGACTTACTTTGCTATGGTAGGATCGTAATGATCTCCCATAATTTCTATTCTGACTGTTCTATTCTGATCTGAGGTGGATTGATCCTTCAGGGTCATCCCCTATTGTATTATTGTGGGTCCGTAGGATCTACATCCCGTATATCCGATCTGAAGATTTCTGCTGAGATTGTACTAGGGGCATAATGGTAAAAATAGCTTAAAATTGCAAAAGGTGAAATGTAAATAAAAATGAGAGTGAAAAAAGGACTGATATGAAAGAAAATGAAAATCTTAGGATCAAAATAATGATAATTTATCCAAATAATGAATTTAATGGATAAAAGTGATAAAATCGTGAATGTATGAATAAAGATGATAAAATAGTGAAAGAATAGCTTAAAAGTAAACTTTTGTAGTCTTGGAGAACTAAAAATAAATTTGACACGAAAATGATAAAATATGAACTAATTGCTAATTTATATGCCAAATAATGGATTTAGAGTGAAAATAAGTGAAACTAATGGCAAAATTGTAAATAGGATGTAAAAATGACAGTTTTGTAATTAATTAAAAAATTATGGATTCATATAAAATTTGCCACATAGTGGTATATTTGAAATAAAATGATAAGTTACATGTCAAATAAGAAATTTAGTGTGAAAGTAAAAATAAGTTGTGGCATTAGCGTAAATAAATGATAAAAGAAAGCACAACTATAAATTAATAAAAATGCAAGGATTAAATTGTAATTTAGCAAAGAAAATGTTAATTGAAAGATGAAACTGTTAATGAATCCCATTATATGGTAAAATAAGGATTTAAAGTGTAATTTTTATACTTAAGTGAAAATAGGGACTAAATTGTAATTGTTCATGTCATAACATATATTAAAAATAAAAGAGAGAAAAAAATTAAGCCTTAAGAGTAAGTATGGCAGAAATAAGAAGATTCTTTTAAAGTAAACAATTGGATAAATGTCTAAATGACTAAATGAGTGAATGTATATCCAAATGACTAAATGACTGTGTAATGAATAAGATAATGACGATTAAGTCCCAAGTGAAAGTTGGGATGTGAGTGAACTTATTTGTAAAGAGTGAAAAGAATTGGTATTAAAGTGGAAAGTGGCAAGAAAATAGTATGTTAAGAATTGAAATTGTAAATTGCATATTGAACAGTAAATGGAATGCATAAATGAGTTCAATTAGTAACATTAAAGTAATTAATTATAATTGAAGGTTAATATTGTAAATCAATGAAAGATAAGCATAAAAATGGCAACTACACTAAGTGATGTGTTTTAAAGGATAAAACTGATAATTGTATTCTACTGAATGAGTGAAACAGTTTTCCATGTTAAATGCATGTGTGCATGAATGTGGGATGCACATCAATATGGTAAATAAATAGTTAATGTTAAATAATGCTTATGGAAGCATGCATGTATGTTTATGTGTGAATGATATTTTTTTGTGAAAAGTTTGGGATATGTATCCATCACTAGGCATTTCGATGTTCAGCTCGTAGTTTGTTAATTGCGCGTAGGTTATAAATATAGAAAGATGGGTAGCCAATGCTATAATGATAATTAATAACAAAGCAGGGTTCAAGGATGTTGATAGACATGGCATGTATATATGTGTATATTAGAGGTACAACGTATGATTTATACTTGTGTAATATTTAATTATGGTTATGTCTACCTTATGGGTATTTTATGGTATGAATGTATTGGTGTTTTAAAAAAAGATTTAGCAGATTGTTTAGTGTAGCCATATTCAGTATCGCCTTTTTGTTGTGATATCCGCTCATTGTACATTCGGTACAGTCATATAAGGGTGCTACATGGAATTTATGTTAGAAGGTTTCGAATTTCTTAAACCTGATCTCTTCGTCAATGGTGATTGGGAAAAATAAAAAAACATCGGAGACTCATCTAATCATCAGGAGTTTTTCGATGTTGATGGTGTCGTTGCCTGATGCTAGAGTTGATCGAAATTGAGCTCAGAAGCCCTCGATTGGAGAGAGAAAGAAATGAAAGGAAAGATAGTGATGGCGGAAGAGAAAGACAACAATCATTGCTAGATCGCTGATGGCTGCGTTGACGGTGATGATGGAGGAGCCGGTATGGTGGTCCATTTCTACCTCTTTTTTTAATCTGTCTATACAAGTTTTCTAGAGAAATTTAGGTCCCTCAAATTGACTTTATTTATTATTTTATAGACATATACATATATATTTATTTAATTACTTATTTATTACCATAGTTTATTTAATTAAAAAATATTTATTCAAAAATCTAAAATTAAGTCTCTAATCCCATCACTAATATAAGTCTCCATTTTACAATTCAATTACCAACCTCAAAATTTTGGAGCGTTACACACACAATTTGCTTCCCTCATTCTCTTTCACAGGCAATGAATTAGTTATGTTTCTTTTATATTTTGCACATGTTTTTCATATGCACACACCTTATTTAGCTATGAAAAAATATATAATCTCTTTAATAAATTAAAGGCATAGTTGGGTAAGTTGCCTTATATAGATAAATGTTTATATGTGTACGATTCTTTAAAGTCCAAATCAGGTAAAGAGTCTGGATAATGCATTAAGGGCATATGGTGTTTTACTTCCTTATTATTTAGATGTTACTGGGTTCTATAATAGTCATAGGGATATTCGATTTGATTAGGGGGCTTATACAACAAAGAGACGGGCATATCCTTTTGATATTATGCAGGTTGAAAGGTTGCCAGTATAGGAAGAGATGTATATTTTTTTATTATGGTGCAGTGATTATCTTAATTTGTCTTAATTTTATTGTGTTTTATGGGTTTGAGAATGCAGTAATTATGGTGCTTTTGTTTTGTCATTTGTCAAGCACTTCATAGACGAAAAGGAGATTTTAGCCCCGAACTTTGATATGAAAATTTATCGAGCTAGATTGGCAATCTCCTTATATTTTCATGGATTGATGAAGCAACTACAAAATGTTGAGAGTGATTCGAAAGCACCTCCTAAAAGACTTAAATTGAAGAATGATTCTGAGCATTATAAAGGAAAAAACAATGTATTTTCAAATAGTTGTATAAAAAAATATTTGTATATATGATTTTAATTTATACTCATAGAATATATTTCAATTTTGTAATTTGATATATTACATTTTAATCAAAAATCATTATCCAGAATTGAAAATTATTTTGCTTTAATTATGGAATTCAAAATATTTGTAAATATGAACTTATATCGGAAGTTTTATTTGCTTTAATTATGTCTATCTATAGCAAAACCTAGATTTGAAAATGATCATATGGAATTTAATATATCAGTCGGTACACCAAATTTCAAATTTGAAAATAATCATATTTTCTTCAATTCCAAGTAAAACTTTATACTATTATCATCATCTATTTCCAATGGGTAATTTTTAACAGGATATTTTTATATTAAAATATGAATGTTCTGCATTAATGCTCACAATGTGTTCATAGCTGTAAGTATTTAGAATTAATGCTCCTTTAACTTGAAAATATTAAAACTTGTTAGTATCATTTCATTCTCCATTATGTTTAATCAAAATTAGTATTATTAATCAAGATGTATACTTTTAATAGTATGATAGTTTTTTTGACAAAAAAAATAAAAAATAAAAAAAAGTATTATGCCTATTTTGCAATATTTTTACAGATCTTCTGATTATGTCCAAATTCTTTGCATTTCCATTTTCCACACCTTACTTTCACTTTAATATACCAAATTCCATATGATGATTTTGTCTTTTGTTTTCTCAATAGTATCTTTGCTCAATATGCTCACATAACCCATCATTTTAGAAATACTTCCTTGTAATTCTAAAAATGTTTGGTCTTATAATGATGGGGAATTTGTTATTCATGTTTGGATTTCAATTATTATATCTGCATATGCTATTGTTAGAGCTTAAATATAAAAGACATACTAAAATACAAATTCAAGAATAAAAATCCTCTCATAGAATTTGGTATACCGACCAATATGCCATGATATTTGGTGTACCAATCAGTATACCAAAATCCAGAAGAGCATTTTCATTATGGAATTTGCTGGTATACCAAAATGCGGAAAAGAATTTTCATTCTAAAATTTGGTATACCAGTTCATCCAGAAAGAGGATTTTCAATTTATAATTTGGTATACCAATCGGTATACCTGGTATAGCAGAATTTTTATTAAAATGTATAAGTTATATATTTAATTAAGGTTAAGTTTCTAACCTTTCTCAATCAATGTAATATATAAAGGATATGATGTGAAATTAGATTCCCTCTTCTTCAATTCCAAGTAGAATTTCATACTATTATCCTTATCTATTTTCAATGGATAATCTTTAATAAGATACTTTATATTGAAATGGGTTCTATATTGATTTTCAATTGATCCGATATTATATCCATGAGATGTTCATAGTTGCAAGCATTTGGAATTAATACTCATTTAACTTTAAAACCTTCAAAATTATTATCATCATTCCATTTTCCTTTATGTTTAATCAAAATTGGAATGTCATATATTCATCCAATTCCATTAATGATAAATGCTAAAAATTCTACATTAAAGAGTTGATAAAACACAATATCGATAAAATTCATTAGAAACTAATAATTTTGTAGAACATTAGATTAACCTTAACAACTAATTATCAAGTTTAATGATCAAATTTCAAAACTAATCAAACAATAAAAATAAACATATGATTTAAAAAAATATATAAAAATATCAATTCTCATGTCAAAAAGTTCATATAGATATTTTCACAAATACTTTGTAAAAAAACAAATGAAACAATAAGGTATGAGGAATATGAGAAAATTAAAATCATATTAGTAATTAAATATAGCATACTAAATGCAACATACATCCATTACAATAATTAAAATGGAAAAACTGGGGAGAGAATATGAAAACCAAGAACATTGTAGCATTGATAACAGTAAGAAATTTAATAATTGAACTTATCAGTAATTGAATATCAAAATCCTCTCCCATTATACTAATATCCCAACATGCGATTTTATCCAGATTCAGCATCCAAAATGACACTCAAACTCATATTTTATCAAGTTTATGTGAACATAGAAATAAGAGATGGAAGCATACCTGACAGAGATCGCTAGTGGATTGAGAGAACAAAGAAAAGGATGACTTATGGAATACATGAAGAAATGGCAATAAGCAGGAAGAGATGAAGAAACGTGAAGAATCATTAAAAAAAGAACATAAGATGAGAAGAAGAAGAAGAAGAAGAAGAACATGATGAAATAAGATGAGAAGGAAGAATTTGTGTATGATTAAAATTGTAAAAGATATAAATATGGTATTTTAAAAAAGGGGTATTTTAAAAAAAAGGGTTATTTTTAAAAATAAAAATTTTAAGAAAGGCAATTTTAAAAGGAAAAAAATGAGATGCGGAATTTTTAAAAAATGTCACTTTTTTGGGGTATATTTATGAAACTCCCTATTAAAAATTATGCTTAATACATAAAACAACACTTGTATTTGTAAGTTTTTGTCAAGTCGTTACTTGAACTATTTAAGACTCCAATTAACACTAGAACTTGCCAAAATGTAATTTATAAAACTAATTGAACAAAGAAATTGATTTGATGTGTACTTTTTGCAATAATTGTTCTAATAAATGCAAACACATGGCAAACTAGATAAGAGAGTGTGAATTTCTGGAGAAAGCCACTATCTCCATCTAGTTCGATCTTTCTTGATCATTCTTCTCCAATCTTTCTCTATTTCTTTTATGGGCAAATCAACATTCATCATTTAAGGTTGAATCATTTTAAAATTGCATTTTTTGTTCTTCTCCTTGTAACTTCCACATGTCATGATAGGATGTGCATGTAGTTGTTTAATTTCCCCTATGTGCATTAATATTAAACTAAAGCATAGCATGAGTGAGGGCATGCAAAAACTTAAGGTAGAGATTCGAGCATCTATTCATGCTAAAGAGGCTTTAAGAGGATCTGTAACCCTTTCTTAAATAAAATGTAATAATAATACATTAACTATTCATAATCAATTATTCATAAATTGTCAATCTTCATTCAATAACATGTAACACCCATATGCCCGAACCGTTATGAATCCAGGTGATGAATGTTACATTGCTTATAATCTTAAAATCCTTTATGAAATTTAATCTTTACTATGTTCCTTTAATTTATATAAAGTTTCTCTGCTTATATAATTTTTTATAGAAAATCTAACAGAGTTTTTTTATACGGGTCTCTATCCCCCTACTAAACAATTAAGAAAAATGCACTTCTATGATATCATTCACATATTCTGATTCCATTTGCATCCAAGAAATACTCAATATTTTTCCAACCTCCTCAATAACATCAACACACAGAAATATTTCCATCCATAATAATAAAATTTAACTACCTCATAATATAAACTTTACTTCAATGACAGCATTATCCACCACTATATAAATGTAATTACACATATTATTTAATATTCAGAGTTGGATATCAACAAGTGAATCCGGCCAGAAATTTTCACTTCAATACAAAAGTTGACAATTAAAGGGTCATTTTATGATTCTTCCATGTAATTGAATTCCCAAACAAAAAAATAAAAATTTCCAAGCCAAAGTATCGATCCCAAAGTCAAAGAATTTATTATTACTTTTTGGTAGATCTCCAATTTTCTATCTGACAAAAATACATGTGTACTTATGCATAGAAATAAAATTTCACGAGCTAAGCATATTGCTTAGTGGCAACCACTAAATTTACTTTTCCAAAATAATCTTCAGTACAAAAATAACCAAATTTATAAAACAAACAAAACATGCAAAATTCTAAATTAATCAATTACCCTTATCACTTAACATAGTACTAATTTACTAATCTTCAATGATAAAGACAATTTTTCTTCATCCACCGGGTCCATTGGTATCTGGTGGTAACCCGCTGAGGCATATAAAAATGCATATTCTGTGTTCGAAAAAGGATAACTGTCTTTGATGCATGCTTTGTTCAAGTCAGTGAAGTCAATGCACATCCTCCACTTTCTGTTCATCTTCTTTACTAGCACTACATTTGACAACCAGTACCGATAGAACACTTCTTTGATGAAGCCATTTCTTAGCAAAGTGTTTGTCTCTTCCTCTATGGCCAATTGGCACTCAAGCATGTGATTGCACTTTTTCTACTTTACTAGTTTA
The DNA here is from genome assembly GCA_037975025.1 of Excoecaria agallocha. Lineage (NCBI taxonomy): Eukaryota > Viridiplantae > Streptophyta > Magnoliopsida > Malpighiales > Euphorbiaceae > Excoecaria > Excoecaria agallocha. The sequence continues at coordinate 65,319 of JBBPFJ010000144.1, forward strand.
CAATCAGACCGGATGTTGAAAGAATGAGTTATTACCTCTGGGGATATGCCTATAATGTCCAAAGGTTGCCAAGAAAATATGTTTGTGAATTCTACCAGTATCGCTACAAGAGCTTATTTATCTATTCCAGTTTTGCCAGCAGCCATGTGTATGATTTTCCCTAGTAAGAGCTTTACACCTTGCAATACATCAACTAATTCAACTTTTTCGATATGCATTATTTGAGGCATTAAGTGTGTCTAGTGATAGAGCCTGATTAGCCTCCTTTAGCATTTTGATATAGGTCTCCCGAGTTACTCGTTACTCGTTACTTACCTCTTAGTAATGCAACACCTTCTTGGATTGAGACTTTAAGCATCAAGTTCTACATGGATATGTAAACATCTGCTGTGGCCAATAAAGATCGGTAAAAAATAACATTGTAGGAAAGCGAAATATTTACCATCATGAAGCAAGTTGTGCATGTCCGAACAACCGCATAATCTCCGCGCTAGATAGGTAAACTTATTAATCCTTCCACTTTGATAGGCTTCCCAAAGATACCGATGAACGGCGTGGAGACATCTTCTAGGAGATTTTTCAACATTCCCAATGCTTTGAATGCCTGCAGAGTGATCCAATTAATCGCACTCCCTGTGTTTATTAGTATTCGCTAAACCAGGTAATCTTGAATAAAGGCTAGAATTTTTGGGAAATTAGTGACTAGAATTTTCCTGGATAAGAAGGATAAAAAAATTTCCTAATATTATAATACGTTTCTGTTTTGGTATTTTTGCATTCTTTCTTCAAAAAGCCATTCAAATTGTTTAGCTGTTAAAGTGATAGTAGACCTTGGAACTAGAGGGATCATTGAGGATAGTGGATCTCTAGCGAAAATCGGTTGGTAAGTTTACGGAGGTGGCTAAGGTGCCTGAACGGCCAGAGCGGATAGTGTTGTGAGGAGGGCTTAGGCAGTTTGCGAGGTGAGCTAGGGTATGTTTGGGATGCCCATTGTAGGAGGTGTTGAGTTTGAAGGGATATTTGTTGGGAGGAGAATTGCTGTGTGGGAGGAGGTATTGGCTAGCTTGGTGGTTCAAGCTTGTTCTTTGACGATGCAGGGGTGATACTCAAATCAGGGAAAAGGTCCATAGTTGGTGAGTTTTGGGTCCATGCTCACTACACCAAATGATGACTTGACTAGAAAATTTCGAGTCGACGTCACGAACAAGTCACCTGAAAAGTTCACACAATAACCGGCTAGGGTTTTCCAATAATGGAGACTCTGATGGTCAAGTCAGTAATTCTAATAATAGGAAGAAAATTAGGAAAAAATGTGCCTTGCAAACTTGACTTTTTCTCTATTTATAAGGATGAGTCACAAAGTTTGTAACTATTTAGGAGATTTGAAGTAGAGTCCTTCTTGGGAAAGGTTCTTCATCTTCTTTGAATAAGATAAACATGTCTCTTCCTATTTTTGGGGAGAAGATAAGGGAAGAGTTATCTTCTCCTTGATCTTTGCATCGTAGGCCATATTGGCCTATAAATTGTCGTAACTGCTCGGCATAACCTAATATAAGTTGAGAATGTTTTCGTGTTCCGAGCTGATAGGATGTATTGGCCTTGCTACCCGGCGTATCCGAACTATCAGCTAAGGCTTTATATATATATATATATATATATGTTGTAATAAAGATAAAGATGAAAACTTTATTTAAAAAGTCAAAATGCATATGAATGTAAAGCATTTTTCCTTAATGACGGTTTACTATCAACCATCTTTAAGATTATTGGCCATGTTTAAGATTGACTACAACACAGATGCTAAATCCATCTCTAGAGGTAAGTTTTCTCGTTTGGCAATAGATATTGATCTAAGTAAACCACTGGTGTCCAGATTATGATTGATATGATATGCTTCAAAATGTGGAATATAAGGGTCTTCCCCACATTTGTTATCAATTTGGAAGATACAACCAGTCGAAAGATATTGTAGATCCATGAATGACGCAAAGGAGCCCATGAATAATTTGTCTGATGTTGGTCCTCCTATGTCACATCTCTTTTTTGGTAATGACATGATTTTATTCATGGAAGCCACTGTTGACCATGTTAGCATTCTTAATAAAATTTTAAAAGAGTTTATGTTAGCAGCAGCCACAAAGTGAGTTCTGCTAAATCCACTGTCTTCTTCTCTTCCAATGTTTCAGATGATTTTGATGATGATTTAAGTTCCAATAAGGGTTTCAAGAGAGTCCAGGATTTGGGTATGTACCTTGGTGTCCTGGTTCTTCACAGAAGAGTTACTAAGAGCTCCTATAATTTCATAGTTGATAACGTTCAACGGAAATTGTCAAGATGGAGTCCTAACGTGCTTCGCTTTGCAAGTCTTATTACCGTTGCTAAATATGTTCTCTGGGGCCCTTCCTTCTTATATCATGCAAACTGCTATCCTTCCTAAAGGTACTTGTTAATAGTAATAGCATTGAAAAAGTTATCCGGGACTTTTTGTGGGGCTCTACTTCCGAGGTTAAGAAGGCTAATCAACTGAAGTGGTCTGATGTGTGTAAGCATCTCAATAAGGATGGCTTGGGGCTTCGTAATATGTTCCATTTTAACAGGGCCTTCTTATTGAAAATGGGATTCATAATCTTAACTGAACCGTCGTTCTTTTGTGTGAGCATTATCAGAAGTAAGTAGAAGGTTACTGCTCCTTTTCCTAATTCTTCTCATAAGAAGGGGGGGCTTCTTTTTTCTGGAATGGTATCTCCAGGCTTTGGAGTTATATTCGGTCTAGCATCCATTGGGAGATTGTTGATGGTTTCTAGAGGGATGGTTGCGTTTGCATCATAATGTCTCCTAGTCTTCTGTTTTCGGTATCTCTTGTTGGCTTCTTAGTAAAACAAAAGTGAGGAGAACAATTCTACTTGGAGTTTTGTTTGAGCGTATTCTCTTGCTGAAGTTACTACTTCATTTGGCAAAATTGACAACTTCCATATGAGGAAGAGTAAGGTTGTTCTTCAAGTTGGCTGCAGCCCTCCTTGCTTGGGCATGGTTAAGGTTAATACTGATGGCTCAGGTGTAAGTTTCCTACATCGGCTGCTGCGAGTGGTTTAACGAGCGATTATCTAGGCAGATGGATTAGTGGCTTCTCTAAGATTATTAGTATTTGTTCTTCGCTTCTAGCTGAAGGTTGGGGTGCTTGCTATGGGCTTAAACTGGCTTGGGACTAGAGTCGCTAGACCTGGGCAATGGGCCAGATTTAAACAGGAAAAAAACTTAAAAAATCACATAGGTGCTATCAATATTTGGCCCATGCACAGGTCTACTTAAGACATGGGTTTTGGTAAAGATCTTAAATGGCAATTGTTTGTCAAATGCTCACTTGGGCCTGATGTATGCGATCAAGTGGCTAATTGGTAAGAATTAGGTGGTGGATGTCTGTCACAGGGAGGGGAATAGATCTGCTGATGTGTTGGCCAACCTGGGCCATGATGCTTGTTCGGATAATCTCTACTGGGACTCACCTCCTAATGCTCTTTCCTTGCTTCTTATGGTGGATGCTATGTGCATTAAGTTTGTGTCTAGTTGGACTTTTGCCCCCTGTTGTATTTAAAATAAATATAATAAAAAGTGGGCAATGTTATTAAGTCGGTTTCTGTAATTTTGTGTATTCTTTTTTTGTATCTTGGATAATGGTTCTCTCCAGTTAATTTCCTTGAATTTAGTTATCCTAAAATGGGTTGTGTCCATAAAGTGCATAGCCAAGAAATTTCTATTTCTGATTATCATGAACACTAATTTGACAATAAGTTATATATAATATTAAAATTTGATCTTTCGTAGAAGTATGATTTGGACAGATTAAGTAGCATTTAGTACAACGGAGCGAGATAGAGGGGAGTATCAGATAGCTGCATTACCAACAAATATGCATACTCAAAGGTCAAATTTGAAAATACCAATCAAAAAATAAATTCTGGAATGATAGCATGCCAACGAGCTTAGAATGAATTTTGATGCCTTTACACACACACCGGTTTTCCATGTTAACTAGTAGGTGATGTGGCATGGTATATAGAAATGTCCACTAGTAGGTGCAGGTTAAGCAAATCAGATTTACAATCAGAATTCATCAGAGTACAGTTTGTTCCATGGAACATAATAACAAAGAATTTGTACAAACTACAAAGAATTCACAGCTGACTACTTCAAGGGCAACACAAACTAAGTTGCCAATGTTCACAACAGGTTTTCCATGTTAGCCTATCAAACACATCTCCACCTTCAACTGTACAAATTCATTACATATTTCAACTGAAATTTGGATTCAAACCCACCATACCTCTGCCACATATCAACTGTCAGCTCCTTGCTCCATCGACGAACTAGTCTCTGCAGTTTCATCCTCACTGAAACTCGATGGCCTCTCCATGGCAGATCTACACAAAGACCTAGGAAATTTTAGCACTTTTAAACTATTTAATTGAAAATTTAACAGCACAAAATATGCTGGAGAAATTGCCATTCAGTGGAGACAATATGATAATATTTCGTAACTTTCAGTAACAGCAGTCATTGGTTCATCAAGAGAGATTGACCGACAGGCCACTATCCGAACCACAATGATGCATCCCCCTCTATGAGCACTGGAATCTTCCATCTCGAGATATCAGTTTCAAAAAGTATAAACCTGGTTACCTCTTTATATCAATTTATGCAAGGTTATAATACAAGAAAGTTACTGATCATTGACTTTGTCACATCTAAGAGGAATTGTTCCCAAGACCTGTTAAATAACCAAACAATATGGACAAAAAAATAAAAGGTACCAAACATAGCCAAGACAAACTATTTGTAAAGAGTTAAAGCTCAATAGGGTAAATATGTAATGCAGAAAGTATTTGCATGTAAACCCCACTTTTCTCTCTTCACCGAAAAGGATGATCCTAGGTCAACAATCTCTCCGGCATTATGACTCACACAAATATCAAGGCAACCAATCTTATGAAACGAGCCTAATTTTCCAAAGGAAACCAACTTAAAAAGAGAGTTTGTGTTGGTTATGCAATCCAATAATTATGTTGTTCCCAATATTTGATATTCCATATTGCCCCTTCTCACTCTAGAAATCATGACAAAAAGCACACAGCCATCAGTTCAGTTTGAGGCTTAAGCAAAACAGTGACATGAATTCTACCACTTATTTAACAAACATACAATATCTGGGCTCATTAACAAACATACAATATCTGGGCTCAACAATGTGAAGCACACGGCAACAAGATAAATAAAGAAGAAAGATAATGGCTTCCAAGACTTTCATAGTAAAATCGCTCTCCTAATTTATTTTCAAGAAAAAATATATAATTTAGTACATGCTTTCCTCCACAAGAATACAATACATGCACATAATAAGAGATTATATAAAGAGCAGTATACACATATAAACTATAGTCCAAGGAAGAACTACCAACCCTTTATTCAAACTTGTTTTTCGGACCACGTTTGGAAATGATGCTTTCGTCACATATTCTGGCTGAGGAAACTCAGCTCTGAATCTCTTCGGAACCTTCAATCAACATTAAGCCATAAAGAGGAGTGGAATTAAAGAAGAGTGAATGCTTACCATATTATTTGCATAAATGCATGCACATTACATATTACAATATACACACACATAGGCCTCAATATACACAGACATAGGTTGACTACGTCATAAACTCACTTTCACTTCATTTGTCAGATTTGTCCTGACCCTCACTGGATCTCGATATCCTTTTGCTCCCTTCACTTCTCCATAAAGCCTAGCCTCCTATGCACATCAAACATATAAGTCAACATTTAGCCAGCTCTTCTATATAAAGTTGTCATTGATAGAAGATTTGGCCCGGAGAGAGCAAAAGGGGCAATGTAAAGAAAAGCAAAAATGTATATATCATAAAAATACCTTTTCTGCTCTGGCAGTTAGTACTCTCTCATCCGCATCAAGAGATTTAATGGACCCAAGGGTCAAATTAGATGACTTGGACATATAATCACTTCTTGGGGCATTGTTAGGGCTTTCATTGCTATGGTCCTGCAACCAAGGGTCTACCTGCTCCCTAGTAAAGTTATCACTATCAGGATCATGATGGTTAGAAACAATTGGTCTTATGCTGTCGATGCCATGCTTGGAGCTCATCTTATAATTTCTTTTGCTGCTATGGGTGGAAGTTTCAGCAGCAAGATCATCATAGTAATCCACGGAAAACTTCCCACCAGGGTTAGAATTGGAATATTTGTTGTAAGAAATAGATTTCCTTTTAAAATGATGACGGGGCATCTTTTCATGAGAATCAGAAGTATTCTTGAGGTTACAATTTGCCCCTTCCATATAAGAATCTTGAGGATTAATCTTCGAGCTATATATTTCATATCTCTGCAAGATTATAAAAATAACAGAAATGAAAGAAATATAAGTGTGTTTGCACTGATTAAATAATTTACCAAATAAATATGAAAAGCAGGTGATACAATTTTAAATATGAAAGAAATATCAATGACCAGTGGCAGAGCCAGGATTTAATAACAAGGGAGCAAAAAATTGTTGTATATTTGCATAAAGGGAGGTGGAGGCAATATGTTCTAAATATGGAGAGTATATATTATTTTTACTAAATTTTTCAATTAAATTTTCAAAAGGAAAAAAAAAAAGTTAAGGGGAGCAAATGCCTCTGCCCCTGTCAATGACATGACAATGAATCCAGGAGATTGCCATAATTCAGTTTGATGTAACACCCAAATGAGGATGGAAAACTCGTATCAAAAGGAAAGATGCCTTATCCAAATAGCCTGAGGATCTAGCAAAAATGTACACTCATTTAAAAAATCAGTTCCATGGATATATGAACACATACCACAATTTGGGAAACACCATTATGATATTCAAACATAGACAGCAAAAACTCTCATGCTGAAAGACATAGATTAATATAATCAAGTTCATAGTATAAAAATGAATAAATGACACAAAATATCCAAACATTTTCACATTTTTAAAATTTTATCCAACCTAGATATTTTGGGTCCTTAGGCCTATGAATATCATAAGATGCTCTAATTCCATCAATACCCACCAAATTTCCATGCACTAGAATTCTAGCTCTCAATCTTCTCCAACTTTAGTTGAAATACACTAATCCTCAAACTTTAAGTCTCGGAGCATTCTAATTTCTTCTTTATTAGACATCAAGTTTAAATCCAAATTAAGAAAATTAACCAACACATCAACTATTTATTCCTATCTTTTTCAACTCTACCTCTTCTTTCTGTCCATCTCTGCAGAGTGAAGTATTATTTTTGTCCTTTCCTAGTCAATACCGAAATATTTTGCAACGAGCAAAGGGAATAAATGTCTCTTTTTTCTTTTTTTTGCTATTACATTTTTTTGCCACATTTATTCCTGGACCCATATTCTGTTCGCAACACAGGCAAATCAGATAAGCATTAAACATCTCAAATAAGAACCTTGGTTCGTGTACTCACTAAGAAACCAAGTGAAGTGACCCTACCACATCTGACTGCATAGACAAATTATTCGGTAGTGTTCATGGCCTAACCGTATTCTTTAATTTAGAGATTTAAAAATAGCAGAAGTGATGCTGCTGCAAATTAAAATTTTAAACTTCTGATTGCACACAGGTGAAGGGAATGATGCCAGCAATTTGTATTGAAGTATACAATAAAGCAACAAAATTTGCAACAGGAATAGATGGATGGGTAGCAACCTGATGGAAGCAGAGACAATTGCTTTACCATAGATCTACTTGACCTGAACCTCAAATTACATTTATACCAATCCATTGCCTTACTATTCCCTTGATCAAACAATTCCAGGAGTTGTTTGGCACTTTTACAAAACAACTCATATTTTTAGTTTTAATATTGGAATTCGTATGACAAGTTTGAGGCTCCAAATGCAACTGATACAAATTTTTCAGCGCATGTTTTCCTTCAGGCAAATGAGGGCAAATGAGATGCAGGCACAAGTATACACAACATAACAGTAAGGCGTATTCAAAATACAGTGCAAATGAGATATGAGTGGTAAAAGCTTTAGGTAGAAAGTATAACTATAACAAGTTGTCCTTCTCAGAAAGATGAATTATTGTGATATTTGTAGCTCAAGTTGAAAAGAAATTATTTAATGGATGAGCTATTACCATTCAACTAAATTCAACGGGCAATCAAGTATCATTAGATATCTAAAAATATTAATTGATGAACAAGAAAAATTACTCACATTGCTGATGCTGGATTGCTTACGAACTCCAGAAACATCAGGAGAGTGAATCCTAGCAATATCCCCAACATAGAAAGCTCCTGGGGGAGGAAAAGCAGAGGCAAATTTATTCAATACAAATTTCAAGGCTACATTAAACAACATAGTATTTCTACCAAATGACAAAAAATTGTAAATCAATTTCATCGAAAGGTTGTGTCTTATTGCTTCCACCGCCAGAAATAGCAGGAAACGATCATTAAAACAAAGCCATAATTAGATTCTGGTATCTGATGTCAAATCTAAATCAACATAGTTTTCAAAGGTTGTACGATATTTTCAAGGAAAAAACCTCCAATCAATCTAGAGAATCCAGAAACACTGACAAAATTTTATAACTTCAAAAGAGCATAACCACTTCACACCAAATGCATACATTTATAAAACCAAGGAAATATTGTTGCATTCAGCTAAGGTAAAAAAGTTTGAAACTTCGAATGAAGCTACCTTAGAGAAACTTAATTAAAGATTCATATGAGGAATGGAGCTATTATTCTTGCAGTTGTGACCGCATTTGATCCCACAGTTAGAATTTAAACTGAAAGTTAAATATGCACTTTAATTGTTTTCCTCGCCTTCAGTTGCTTCAAGAAAAATGGGTTCTGAATCTTTTACAATCACAATCAGCTTGGACTTACGAAATGCTAGATAAGTTGCCAACCATAAGATGAAGCTGGACCACTTAAATACTTTTGTCAGAACACCAAACATGAGAACATTCTTTTTGAAAATGTCTCACATCACTCAGCTTGGTATATCTTTAGATAGTTTCATCAAAAAAGTGATGGTATCTTGCTGCACAGCTATACAATCATTCAATTATCCAATTTCTATAAAGGGTATATTAGTATTCCTTTACTGCGTTGCAACTTCTTAATCTAAGCAAGAAACTATGATTCTTGAAGAAGTTTTTCCAAAAAAAAAAAAAAAGAAAATGACACTAACATGAGAAACAAAATTTTATTCAGCGACTATTTCAAATTTTCTTTTGGCTGTACCAAGATTCTATAGAAGTACATAGAAAGTGGTTCCTGAAGTGATGACATACCATTGACTAGATCCTTGCTTGAAGATGAAAATGCACCAGGAGGAAGGGGTTGGAATTCAACACCAAGTGGTGGACCATCCTCCCTATAGTGCTTGCCCAATTGCCTTTTGACAGCAGTAATGGCAGCATTTTCAATTTCACCCTTCACTTTCAAATATCCTGATGGTTTATACATCATGTTACTGGAACCCTTGGGAATTAAGGACCTGACAGCTCCATTCTCTATTAGGTGGCCTGAGGTTTTCATATTATATGGGTCCTCACTCTGCGAAAATAACTTATCTTGTAATGATGAACTACTTTCTGAGGATGTATCATCCATTTCATTAGCATCCCCTGTATATTGACTTGTTCGATCATAGGTGAGGTCAGCAACAGAAAAATTATGGCCATAAAGTCTCTGGCTTTCGACTTCCTTTGGATCAACTTTCCTATAATCACTTTGTTTAGTACTGCCACAAGAATCTTGCCTCAAACCACTTCCACGATCCTGCATGATAGCACTAGAGCGATCTTGACGCCCATTACCACATGTTTCATCCTTTGACAACCTTTTTTCCTTCAACCTTCTATGGCAAAACCAACTAGAAATTTGCTTTTCTGTCAACCCTATCTCCTCTGCAAGTTCTGATTTCATTTCCTCTGTGGGATAGTTGTGCTCTAGGAGCGGGGAAAAAAAAAGAGAGTGAGAGAGAGAATCTTTCAGTAACATAATGAATAACCTCAGTGGAATTCACAACATAAAACATGACATAATAAGGGGGACAAAATAACACATATCCAGAAAAGTTAGGTTACCACTATAAAATTTCTCCAAAGCCATAATCTGGGCTGGCGTTTTGAGTATCCTTTTGGTACTCTTCTCCAAAGAAGCTCTATTCTCTTCAGAGCGCATCTCGCTTGAATCTATAAATTATTTCAAAAGGACAAAAATTAAAAATAAATAAATAAAAAGACACACAACGTTATATCAAATCTTGCAGAAAATAATGTATTGGCTATTTGGCCTCGGAATAAGCAATTATTAAAAATAAACCAATGTTACAAATAAATATATCAAGAGGAGTACTGCAGTTAGATACGAAAAATGACCACCACATCTAAGTCTGGAAGTATAAAAGCGAACTATTTGGATTCGTAAAACTGAATTTAGTAGCTTAAAATGAGCTGCAGACATCCAATTTTACTACAACTCTTCAGATAAGATTAGCTCATATAGTTTGTTAGAATATATCAACATTTTCATCTAGTCGAATTGTCAACCCCTGATCGAAGGAGCTCTGCCACATTTATCAAATGCAACTCCACCAAATGAAGCCTCCAAAAATCTGCAAGATGATACTACATGCCAGCAAAATATAATTTAAGCACTTAACAATAGTTTGTACCATATCATCCAAAGACTGAAGCCAAGATATAAGAGTGAAGGAAATACAGAAATGGATAAAACTATATGGAAATGTTTAGAAGATAAAATGTTTTCCATCGATCTAAATATCAAAACAGCCGGCAAGTGCCTGAACTTGCAATTCAGCTGGTTGAACGAATTTGACCCGAACAATTGTACCTTAAATGACATTAACTTCAAGCAACAACCAAAATCCTATTGGAAAAAAACCAGCCTCTAGGCATGAGCAACTGAACATAAGATTAACAAAAAAATGAAATCCTTTAATATGGAATCCACCGATTATTTTCTTCCAATATTTAACACCATCTTTTACTGTTGAATAAAGAAAAATCCAGGGAATGGCATAAGTTCAGACTCCCTAGTATCTGAAAACATCCTCAACATAGTTGTTACAACACAACACCTTACCCCAACACACCTGTATCGAACGACAATTCCTTGGGTTCGTGGCCAAAAACCACAGAAAGCACCTGGAATTGGACCAATAAAAGAAATCCTTTTAAACATGCAACTACCGTCTGGAGGAAAACAGAAAGAGAATAGTGCAAGTTCAAATTCGAATATATCCGAGTATGTCCACAATTCCATTAATCCGAATCTTCATTTTCCCATCCCCACCTAGTGGAACAAACTCCTTCTAATGGATTCTTAATTAACAGTCAAAAGCCACTGAAATCCTCTTACACGTCCTGGATATTTATATGTAGATGATACGTTCCATCAAAATATAAAGAACATTAAAAAATGTACAGCTCATGTGATCATAAAAAAATAAAATAAAATAAAAAACCTTAAAGTCCCAAAAGATTTATATCGTATGCCAACAAAAACATATGAATAGAATACAGATGTGTAGTCATGACAATTGAGAAAGCCGTTGACCAAGAAGCAGCCTCTTTTTTCCCTTTTTTGGGGGGCAAATGTAGCAAGGAAACTAGGGAGAAGAGCGGGAAAAGATAAATTTTCCAACAGTGGAAACTAACAATGTAAATCACATCCCCAAAAATTCTCAGCTTTGTCAGCAACCAAACATAAAAAATTCCTAGAGCACTGGAAATCCAAACAATCAATTATCTTACAGCAGATAATGCAACTGCTTGATGGAGAAAAACGAAATTCTCAATTTACACTTGCACATTCTAATAACCTGCCCATCCCAAGAATCAATAAACCATGCCATTCAATGCAACAAAAGCATTCAAAAATTAACTGCAAAAAAATCCAAAAAAGAAAAACCCGTTTCACTAAAACGATTCAGAGATTGAGAAGAAAACATTATATTACCTTCCATAACTCGTAAAGTTTTGCAGGGACCCTCTCTACCCCCCTGTTCTGTGTGTAAAGTTTTGGCCTTTGATCGACTCAAAAAGAGAATCCCATTACTCCACAATTAAGCACGACTAAATGAGAAGCTGCAATATGGATTTGATATGCTTGATTATATATCTCTTTTTCATCCAATCAACTCCCAGGTCTGCGCAAGGGAGAAAGATGAGATTTTCGTGGAGATTGGAAAGGCTAAGAGGGAATTCAATTGTTTCTCCTTTTCCTTTGTTTTTCTATCGTTGGCTTGCGTTTGGTTCTTCACTTCTTTGATTAATTTCAATTTAACTTTTACAGTTGGGTTTTGTTTTTGTTTATTTAAATGCTGTTTTTAATTATTCTCATTTAATCTTTTTTAATATTTTCCCCAGAAATATCAAATCAAAACAAATAGTATGAAATTACGTGGGTTACCACATTTTTAACTATTCTTTTAAAAAATGCAAGTTATTTAGAAATTTTTTTTATTTCAAAATGGCCCATTTTAAGTTTTTCTCCTTAAAATTAATATTGCAAAGGTACCCAATTTACTCTCTTGAAATTGCTTGTGAATTTTGCATATGCTTAAGCAGATGGGGGATTAATTTCTTACAGTGCAGGTGATCGTAAGCGGTGGTTTAGGTGAGGATTTCATTAGTGGTGGTGCAGTGACAATAGCTCCGACAGCGAAAACACCGGCAGTTAAGGAAAAGAGATTATTTTCTTTGTTTCTTTCGGTTTATGGTATCTTTTCTCATAGTTTATTACACTTATTTCTCGCCATCTCTTGAAAATTATTGTTCTACTCCTGAATTTCCTTCTGATTTAATGTGCAACACATGTAATCTCATTTACAATGCTAATTACTTCTCAAAGAGATTTAAATAGTGGGTTTATGATTTGCAAGGGTGAGAAAAAAAATAAAAAATGTGGTTAACTGTAAAATCAAAACTGAACTGATTTTTATAATTAATTGATTCGATGAATTCGATTATGATTTTTAATTTTTAATTTTTATATATTTGTTTAATGATTATAATTTAAATTTTTAGGTACCGATTAACTGTTAAAAATCAATAATTAAAGATGGATTGAGGAATATACAAAAACAAAACCTGCTAAATTTTTTTAGAAATCAATGATAATTAAATTTTGAACTAAATGATTTGCAATATATGAATTTAAAAAATTAAGTCGGTAGAATGATAGAAGTGTAGGATTATAGAATAGTAGGAAAAAAGCTGATGAGAAATCGAAAAATGGAAAAAAAAATTGAAAGAGAATTTTATTTGAGAACAAAAAGTTTAAGTTGCAATAAATAAGAAACAGCTTGGGCATTTTTAAAAAATTAAATTTAAAAATTAGCAACTATAAAAGATAAAATTTGAAAAAAATGGCAATTATAAAAGCAAAAAACGAGGAGAGGACAAATATGAAAATTATTTTTTTATGCCATTTATGTATAAATTTTAAGGCAAAACCCATAATTTAATCTTTGAAATTTAATATTTTTACACATTAAATCTCCATACGTTCAAAACTATATATTAAAACCTTAAATTTTTTGAAAATAACACATTAAATTCAAAATGAATGGCATAAACGATAATATAATACACGTTCTGTTAAAAAGTTGCATGTATTTTAATAGAATATTGTTATTTTTAATATCTGTTTGAAGTTAATGTGTTCTAATATATAAGTTTACGGATTTAATGTGTAATCTTGAAAGTAAAGGGACTCAATATGTAAATACGCAAAATTTAAGAGATCCAATATTTAGCTTTGAAAGTATAATAATCTAATTTATTAAAAAATTAAATTAAATTCGGAAACTAAATTATGGATTTTTTCAAATCTAATTTATGAAAATGTGGTTGTCATTGTTGAAATTTCGAGAAAATATTAATTAACTTGAATTCTCAATTTATTCAGCAAATCAAAGCCGCAATTGCATCAACAAAAACATGACATAAAAAACTCCCACATTTCCATGAATAAAAGACTCCTATTTTAACTTCAGCACTATCCCATTTATTCACAAAGTGTCACAAAGTGGTCACATTCCTAAAGACTATGACAACATGTAACAGCATAAAAAAAAAAAAAAAACATGACAACAATTTCCTGAGCTTGACAAATGACACCATTTTGAGGGATTTGGTGAATATATCAGCAACATGATCTTCACTTCTGTAGTATATTAGATCAATTACTCTTTCACTAGTAAGATCTTTTAGAAAATGAAACTTCACATCAATATGCTTGCTTCTTCCATGTAAAATTGGATTTTGGATAGCTTTATGGCTGAATTATTGTCACAGTATATCATTGTTGCCTTTTGTTGTTTGAGATGCATCTCATCTAGAATATTTCTTAGCCAAATTGCTTGAGAAGCACATGAAGTAGCAGCTAAGAATTCTGCTTCAGTTGTTGATAAGGTGACAATTGGTTGCTTATTTGATAACCATGAGATAGCTTATGCACTTAACATAAAAACATAACCTATAGTACTTTTTCAATCATCAAAGTATCTAGCATAATCACTATCAGAAAACCCAATCAAATCTTATGTTTCTCCCTTTTTGTAGAACAATCCAAAATCAGCATAACCCTTTAAGCACTACAGGATCCATTTTGAAGCTAGCAGATGCAATTCTTTTGGACTCTCCATGTATCTACTGATCAAGCTTACTACATCCATGATATCTGGTCTTGTTGTTGTCAAATACATCAAACTTCCAACAATTTAGGATCCTTTGTAATCTTCAATCCAACATTTGATGGTATTGTAACATGATTGCAATTGCTTATTTGAAACCTGACTAAAATTTCTTGTACATATTTTTTTTGAGAAATAAATATTCCACCAACAGGTTGCACTACTTTTATGCCAATAAAATAATACAGTAGCCCAAGATCAAACATATCGAACTCAAGCATCATTGATCTTTTTAATTTCTCAAGCATAGTTTTATTATTTCCCATGTAAATTAAATCATCCACATATAAGCAGACAATCAGCATTCCCCCCCCCCCCCATTTGCACATTTTGCATTAAGAGTATATTCATACGGACATTTTTGAAAACCTTCCTTTCAAAAGTAAACTTTTATATGACTATACCAAGCTCTAAGTGCTTGTTTTAGTCTTTATAAAGCCATTTTAATCTATAAACTTTAATCTCTTCACCAATTTTAACATAGCCAAGAGGTTGTTCAATAAATACCTATTCTTTTAAGTCTTTATGAAGAAATGCTGACTTTACATCCAATTGATAGATGATCCATAAGCTATGAGTAGCCAATGCAATTAATAATCTAACTGTATCAAGTCTTGCAACATGAACACAAACTTCTTTGTAATCCACACCAAACTCTTGTTTGCAACCCTTCACCACCAACCATGCCTTGTACTTGTCAATTTCTCCATTCTCCTTTATTTTGGTTTTGTAGACCCATTTAACACTAATCTTTTTCTATCTTTTGAAATATCAGTGAGTTCTCATGTATCATTTTTTTAATGGCTGCAATTGATGGAATATGTCATGGTATGATAATCATGATAGCACAGCAGAAAAATAAAAAATTTTTATCATACATACCATACATATCCAAAACTAGGAACGAAAACATGCAATTTTAAGTTGTAGAACTTACAAGTTAAGATGTCTTTTAGATATTGATTTCGGTGATGGCCAGCAACTAAAATGACTTTGTCCGCCTTAGATCTCGATCACCAATGCCAAGGAATAGCCTTTTACGCCACTCCCTCTATTCTCACACACACAATTGCACCGTCGGCTTAAAATCGAGATTGCTAGCTCTCTTTTAAGTATTGTGTAATGGCTATAGTTTGAAGCTACAAAATTTGATTTTGTATTTCTTTAGATTGCTATTTCTATCCAATATCACAAGAGAATGAGGAACTATCCTTTCTCCTTGTGAAAAATTGGCTAAAAGAAAACTTGAGAGAGAGAGGAAGAGTTCACGCAAAAACTAGAATAAAACTAGGGTTTTTTCACGCCAACCTTTCTTAGGTCTTGGGGTTTTATTTCTTTTAATATATATGCTTATCCTTTGGCAAGTCTTTGATCTGAATTCAACCATCCTAAGATGATTAATTCAAACTCTATCACTTCCTAAAGATAAGTAATATATTTTGAATTAAACTCCTTTGAATTTAAATTCAAATTTGAAATAAAACATAAGACATTTAAATAAATGAAATCACTTAACATAATTAAATGGCATGTGCCGAAATTCCTTGATTTCCCTCTTGGAATTTCGGCCACTTCATTAAATTTATAAGTGATTTAATTTAATTTAAATTCCTTTAGGCTTTAATACTCAATTAACTTAATTAATTAATTGAAATTAAACCTTGTGGGCTGAATTTCTCTCTTTCATGGACCAAGGCCCAATAGCAATTTTATAACCCATTACATACATTAATTTGACTTTAATTATGCCCAATACTTAATTTAAGTATTTTAAGCCCAATCCTTTATGTGCGATCCTATAGGTCCATTTAATGTTGGCAATGAATTAATAAATTAATTCAAAGGCTATATATATTCTCTAGCAAGATATTATAACATTCCAAATTAAATGAAAATGCATATGGCATTTGGTGACCTAATGCAATTTCGTATAGTCCCTTACCCATAAATATCAGAATTAATATAAGGCATGGAACTAGTCATCCTTATATACATTAATTCATTTCTTGATATTCCAGTGACACTTAATTCTCAGATAAATAATGATTACTCATTATTTCATCTCGGTATGGCCATACACTTCTCAGTTCACTGATCAAGTGGCCGATGATATTTTCTCTCTTATTGAGAGGGGTAATCCCTTCACTTCTCTCATGCTCTCTAACATGAATCAATGTATACCCAATCATACCCGTACTTGTCACTCTGTTACGAGCACGTTAGGTGTATGTCAAAGTACACAGTAATTCATAAAGAGTTTCATAGAGATTTCAGGTCTAAGAACTCCGATACAAAACTTGCATATGAGAAACACTTATGACTTGTACCATGTAGTGTTCTCATAAGCGGATCGAATCCAGATACCATGTTCTTTAACATGTATCTATGATCTCTGATTGACACTCTTGTCCTAATGATCCGTAAGACAGAACTCATAAGATCAGAGAGAGCATACTAGTCTTAATTCATTTGTTATTCCCATAACAATGACTGACTAGGGATATTTAGAATGATGTCTCATTTGTTTCAAGATCTTACAATCCATGTGCCTCACACATGATAACTTAAACCGAAACAACACTATTGGATAGTTTTATCAATTGATATGCACAGGAATATAAAGGATAAAACAAATGCCTCATTTTATTAATTTCAAGTGTTTCGTTACAATGCATTGGGGCTAGGGCTTACACTAACAATCTCCCACTAGCACTAGTCCCAATTGGGCATAGCCCTAAGACCGAACGCTCTCAAATGAGCTTCGTGCAGATTTGGACGTAACTGTTTCGTCAAAGGATCTGCTACATTGTCTTCACTTGCTATCTTGCTAACCTTGACGTCCCCACGATCAATGATTTCTCTGATCAGGTGGTACCTTCTGAGTATGTGTTTGGATTTCTGGTGTGACCGGGGCTCCTTTGCCTGTGCGATGGCCCCGTTATTGTCACAGAAAATTTCTAATGGATCTAGGATGCTTGGGACCACTCCTAATCCATAAATAAAATTTTTAATCCAAACAGCCTCTTTTGCAGCCTCACTTGCTGCAATATACTCAGATTCTGTAGTTGAGTCGGCAACGGTTTCTTGCTTTGAGCTTCTCCAGCTGACAGTACCACCGTTCAAAACAAAAACAAACCCAGATTGCGATCTAGAATCCTGAGTGCTGGTCTGAAAAGCAGCATCGGCATAACCTTGTATGACGAGCTCTTCTTGACCACCATACACCAAGAAGTGATCCTTAGTCCTTCGCAGGTACTTAAGGATCCCTTTTACAGCAGACCAGTGCTTCTCACCAGGGTCTTGCTGAAACCTACTGGTTATACTCAGTGCATGAGCAACATCCAATCTAGTACATAACATAGCGTACATGATAGATCCAATAGCAGATGCATATGGGATTCTACTCATGTTGTCCCTTTCCTCTTTGGTTTTAGGGCACTGTTCTTTAGTCAAAGGAACTCCCAAAGCCAAAGGTATGTACCCTTTCTTTGAGTCTCCCATACTAAAATGCTTTAGTACTTTGTCTATGTACTTTTCTTGACTTAGTCCCAAAAGCCGATTCGATCTATCTCTATAGATTCGAATACCAAGTATTATCTCGGCTTCACCTAAGTCTTTCATTGAGAAACATTTTCCCAACCATTGCTTAACCTTTTGCAATGTTGGGATATCATTCCCAATGAGAAGGATGTCATCCACATATAGGACCAAAAATACTACTATGCTCCCACTAACCTTCTTGTACACACAAGGCTCATCTTCGTTCTTGATGAAGTCAAATTCTTTGACTGCCTCATCAAAACGAAGATTCCAACTTTGGGATGCTTGCTTTAATCCATAAATGGATTTTTGAAGCTTGCATACCTTCTTAGGATGCTTGGGATTGACAAAACCTTCAGGCTGTGTCATATACACATCCTCAAGTAAATTTCCGTTAAGGAAAGCAGTTTTGACATCCATTTGCCATATCTCATAATCATGATATGCAGCTATGGCAAGCAAGATCCTAATGGACTTGAGCATGACTACAGGCGAAAAGGTCTCGTCATAGTCTATACCATGAGTTTGTCGAAAACCTTTTGCTACTAGTCTACCTTTGTAGGTGTTATCAGCTTTTAGTTTGAATAACCACTTGCATTCAATTACCTTAACACCTTCTGGTGGATCAACCAAGGTCCAAACCTGGTTATCGTACATTGATTGCATCTCGGATTTCATGGCTTCTAGCCAATTATCCGAGTATGGGCTTTCAATAGCTTCTCGGTAGGTAGTAGGATCCTCACGATCTACTAACTCAATAGTGTCACTGTCAGTGATTAGAAATCCATATCTCTCAATCTCCTGACGTACCCTACCAGACCTTCTAGGTTCTTGTGTAATGGGTTCTTGCTCCACAACTGGTTGTGAACTTGATCCCATTTCCAAACCATCCTCTATAGGAGCTTGTGGCACTTGAATTTCTTCAAGTTCTACTTTACTCCCACTGTCTTTCTTGAGAAGGAACTCCTTTTCCAAGAAAACAGCCTTGCGAGCAACAAATACTTTGTTCTCGGCTTGTGAGTAAAAGTAGTATCCCTTTGTTTCTCTGGGATAGCCCACAAACAAGCAGACAGTCGATTTGGACTCTAGTTTATCAGATGTTAATTTCTTAACATGTGCTTCACAGCCCCAAATCTTGAGAAAAGACATATTGGGTTCTTTCCCAGTCCATACCTCGTATGGTGTCTTCTCAACTGCTTTAGTTGGAGTACGGTTCAATAGAAATGCAGCAGTTTCTAATGCATAACCCCAAAAAGAGATAGGAAGATTAGCTTGACTCATCATAGATCGAACCATGTCCAACAGAGTTCGATTTCTCCTTTCGGACACACCATTCCATTGAGGTGTTCCAGGAGGAGTGAGCTGTGAAATAATACCACACTCCTTTAGATGACTGTCAAACTCTTGGCTTAAGTATTCGCCACCTCGATCTGATCGAATGGCTTTTATACTTTTGCCAAGTTGGTTTTCTACTTCGTACTTAAACTCTTTGAATTTCTCAAAAGTTTCAGACTTGTACTTCATTAGATAGACATAGCCATATCTACTGAAGTCATCCGTGAATGTCACGAAGTAGCTAAAACCACCTCTAGCATGTGTACTTAAAGGTCCACATACATCGGTATGTATTAGTTCATATAAGCCATTAGTCCTTTCACCTTTTTTATTAAAAGGACTCTTTGTCATTTTTCCATGCAAACATGGCTCGCATGTGTCATAAGACTCTAAGTCGAATGACCCAAGCACTCCAGTTTTGTGGAGTCTTGAAATGCGTTTTTTGTTTGCATGTCCTAAACGACAATGCCAAAAGTAAATAGGGTTCAATTCGTTTGATTTAACCCTCTTTGTATTAATGTTGTATATCGACTCTTTGTTTTGTAAATCAAGGATATAAAGGCCATTTTGCAACATGGCATTGCAATAAGAAATGCCTTGGCGACGAATATGAGCATTGCAATTTTTAATAACAAAATCAAATTCATCATTATCCAAACATGAAACTGAAATAATGTTTCTGCTCATAGCAGGCACATAATAACAATTATTCAAAACAATACAAAGTCCGGAAGGTAAAGTGAGGTGATAGTCGCCTATCTCCATGGCAGCAACTCGTGCTCCATTCCCCACACGGAGGTCCACTTCATTCTTTCCAAGTAACCGCCTATTTCTTAGCCCCTGCACATTTGAACAAATGTGAGAACCACAACCGGTATCCAATACCCAAGTGGTAGAAATAGAAAGGTTAATTTCAACAACAAAAATACCAGAACTGGACGCCTTGGCTCCATTCTTCTTTTGTTTTTCCTTGAAGAGAGCGCAATTCTTCCTCCAATGCCCTATCTTGTTGCAATGGAAGCAAGTGCTCTCACTCTCTTTGA
Source organism: Excoecaria agallocha (assembly GCA_037975025.1). Classification (NCBI taxonomy): domain Eukaryota; kingdom Viridiplantae; phylum Streptophyta; class Magnoliopsida; order Malpighiales; family Euphorbiaceae; genus Excoecaria; species Excoecaria agallocha. The sequence goes on from JBBPFJ010000144.1 coordinate 86,019, forward strand.
GTTTTGGCGCCTTGGGCTTGGATTGGGCCTGAGGTGCACTCCCACTTCACTTGGGTTTTTCCTTTCCCTTAGCGGGTCCCTTCTTATTTCCCTTTTGAACCATTAGAACGGGATTGGTCTTTCGAATGTTCTCTTCAGCATTCTTAAGCATCCCATGAAGCTCAGTGACTGACTTGTTCATTGCATGCATGTTATAATTCATCACAAATGGATCATAAGCAGTAGGCAATGATCCTAAGATCAAGTCAGTGGCCAATTCCTTTGGCACTAGTACCTCAAGCTTCTCAAGAGTATCAAGATACCCTTTCATCTTGAGTACATGGGTACTAACAGGTGTACCCTCAGCCATCTTGCAAGAAATTAATGCCTTTGTTGTCACGAACCTCTCGTGACGAGCTTGCTCTTGGAACATCTCCTTGAGGTGCACCATGATCGCATAAGCCTCTTGGTCCATAAATTGCTTTTGCAAGTCAGGCACCATAGTGGCCAGCATCAGACAGGTCACATCGTTGGAGTCGCTCTTCTTGGTCTCAAAAGTTTCCTTTTGAACCGCAGAGGCGTTCCTTCCTGGTTTTTCAAGCAAGGGTGCATCCAAAACATACGACTTTTTCTCTTGCTTAAGAACTATTCTTAAGTTTCGAGACCAGTCTATGAAATTGGTGCCATTTAATTTGTCCTTTTCAAGGACCGATCGCAATGAGAAATTGTTATTTGAAGATGCCATTTTCAATCTACAATAAAATTTAGCAAGATTAAATGAGGTCTTATTTATGATCCCACAAACCGAATTAATATCCCTTTAAATAATTCGCGTTAGTGATTTAATGTGGGCCAAGATCCACTTTTCACAACAACTTATTAGTCAAGCTGAGCTTGTACACCTAACAAGTTAAGTTACTTAGGTAGAAAAACTCCAATCATGTCTCGTACATGACTCTTGGATCAAATGGGCTAACATCTTAAGATGTTATAGCACAACCCATTTATTAGTTGCCTAGGTCCGGGCATCCCTTTCCATGATAAGTCCAACCTACATTCACAACCCATGCCTCACAAAGATAATCGGGCGCATCTAGGACTCCTAGTCTACGTGACCGATGATCGATGCCTTGACATGTTTCGAATTAGGTGTGACTTACTATTTTTAGGGATTCATTTTATTACGGCTTACATGGCATACGCTTTGTCATCAATACATAGCATGCATATATATATAATTGCATAAAGTAAAGCGTGACAAACATGGGCCCAAAAACCTACAACTAAGATTCTATACTATTACATAAGAATCTTCGAGTTGGGCTTCTCCACTCCGGTGGGCTTCGTCTTGATTTACAAAGTCTTCAAATAAATTCTATTCTAAGAAATAAATGAAACTTTTACAATAAAATATAATGGCACGCAGGCCATATTTAATTACAAAAACCCAGGGCCCATGAATGCACCATGCATATCCATTCATCACACCAAACAAGCAAATAAATATACATAGCATTCATGGATCAGACAAAGTCCAATTTTAATCAATTTAGCCAAGCCCATTAATGGAAATTGTGTACTTGAACCTTTAAGAGAAGACCCCGTGATAGGCCTGGGCCGAAGCCCAATGGACTAAATCCTCTTATTGAATAAGTTCTCTTAAAAGCCCAAAACACAAACTAGTTAGATTTGTGCCATAAATCAACTCTAGTATAATTTCCAATTTTGCCATTTTTAATTTTATGTCATACAGCCCATAAAACATTAAAAATACATATAATATGTGCTAACATGAATTAAAAATAAAATCATGAAGAACACATATAATAACACACGGCATTCATGCAAAAACAAACAAACAACAAAACTAGTTGTTTAATGCTTATGTAATGCCATGAAATGCACAAACATTTAAATCAATTTTATGAGTCATTTAATAATCTAAATAAGTCCATAAATATTGATTTAATATTCTGTACCATTTTAATCTAAATGTGTTTTTACCATTTTAATCAAAACAAAACAAACAATGTTGATTAAACATGTAACAAACACAAACTAGTCATAGTTTTAAGTGATTTTAAAATTAATCAATTAAATTGTCATGGACCAGAATTAAAACCAAATTTAAAATATGTCCAGACCTGATATTTAATCTTTAAAAATCACTTACAAACATGCCAAAATCAATTTTACATTTAATTTTGAAAACTAGTTGTTAAACTAGCAATTTACATGCCAACTAGCACCTAGTTTCATAATTAACATGTACCATCAGGTATAAATAATTAAATCCGACCATTACCAGCCCTAATGACATCTTAGGACAGTATATTAACATGTCATATTAATTATAATACCTATCTAATCAATTAAAATCGTTTTTACACCAAAACAATGCAAAAAACTCAAAACAGAAAATTTCAGATTTGCATGTTTTCAAAATAACGATTTTTAATTAATTTTTTCATGCATCTAAAGCACTAAAATAAGCATGTCTAGGCTCTGATACCACTGATGGAATATGACATGGTATGATAATCATGATAGCACAGTGGAAAAACAAAAATTTTTTATCATACATACCATACATATCCAAAACTAGGAACGAAAACATGCAATTTTAAGTTGTAGAACTTACAAGTTAAGATGCCTTTTAGATATTGATTTTGGTGATGGCCAGCAACTAAGATGACTTTTTCCGCCTTAGATCTCGATCACCAATGCCAAGGAATAGCCTTTTACGCCACTCCCTCTATTCTCACACACACAAGTGCACCGTCGGCTTAAAATCGAGATTGCTAGCTCTCTTTTAAGTATTGTGTAATGGCTATAGTTTGAAGCTACAAAATTTGATTTTGTACTTCTTTAGATTGCTATTTCTATCCAATATCACAAGAGAATGAGGAACTATCCTTTCTCCTTGTGAAAAATTGGCTAAAAGAAAACTTGAGAGAGAGAGGAAGAGTTCACGCAAAAACTAGAATAAAACTAGGGTTTTTTCACGCCAACCTTTCTTAGGTCTTGGGGTTTTATTTATTTTAATATATATGCTTATCCTTTGGCAAGTCTTTGATCTGAATTCAACCATCCTAAGATGATTAATTCAAACTCTATCACTTCCTAAAGATAAGTAATATATTTTGAATTAAACTCCTTTGAATTTAAATTCAAATTTGAAATAAAACATAAGACATTTAAATAAATGAAATCACTTAACATAATTAAATGGCATGTGCCGAAATTCCTTGATTTCCCTCTTGGAATTTCGGCCACTTCATTAAATTTATAAGTGATTTAATTTAATTTAAATTCCTTTAGGCTTTAATACTCAATTAACTTAATTAATTAATTGAAATTAAACCTTGTGGCTGAATTTCTCTCTATCATGGACCAAGGCCCAATAGCAATTTTATAACCCATTACATACATTAATTTGACTTTAATTGAAAGCCCAAATTAATGCCCAATACTTAATTTAAGTATTTTAAGCCCAATGCTTTGTGTGCGATCCTATAGGTCCATTTAATGTTGGCAATGAATTAATAAATTAATTCAAAGGCTATATATATTCTCTAGCAAGATATTATAACATTCCAAATTAAATGAAAATGCATATGGCATTTGGTGACCTAATGCAATTTCGCATAGTCCCTTACCCATAAATATCAGAATTAATATAAGGCATGGAACTAGTCATCCTTATATACATTAATTCATTTCTTGATATTCCAGTGACACTGAATTCTCAGATAAATAATGATTACTCATTATTTCATCTCGGTATGGCCACATACTTCTCAGTTCACTGATCAAGTGGCCGATGATATTTTCTCTCTTATTGAGAGGGGTAATCCCTTCACTTCTCTCATGCTCTCTAACATGAATCAATGTATACCCAATCATACCCGTACTTGTCACTCTGTTACGAGCACGTTAGGTGTATGTCAAAGTACACAGTAATTCATAAAGAGTTTCATAGAGATTTCAGGTCTAAGAACTCCGATACAAAACTTGCATATGAGAAACACTTATGACTTGTACCATGTAGTGTTCTCATGAGCGGATCGAATCCAGATACCATGTTCTTTAACATGTATCTATGATCTCTGATTGACACTCTTGTCCTAATGATCTGTAAGACAGAACTCATAAGATCAGAGAGAGCATACTAGTCTTAATTCATTTGTTATTCCCATAACAATGACTGACTAGAGATATTTAGAATGATGTCTCATTTGTTTCAAGGTCTTACAATCCATGTGCCTCACACATGATAACTTAAACCGAAATAATACTTTTGGATAGTTTTATCAATTGATATGCACAGTAATACAAAGGATAAAACAAATGCCTCATTTTATTAATTTCAAGTGTTTCGTTACAATGCATTGGGGCTAGGGCTTACACTAACAATTTCGCATCATCCGTTGCTTTTCACCATTTTACATCTTTAATGGCACTTTCAAAATTCATTGGATCAAAATCTGAAAATAAAGCAAGATGAGAGATAGGATCAACTTGATCTATTCCTGTTACCTCATAATCTAACATCCATGCTAGCCTTCTTCGACACGATAAGAATGAAAATTAGCTACTTCTTCAGTTTGTTCATCCACTATTGGGGTAATTTTAAATTTTTTAAGGTTATCATTTTGAGGAATTTCAGGTGTTACAATAGGGGCTTGTTAGGTTTGATTGGCTTCTTCACCATTTTCTCCATCAAAGCTTGTTGGAATTTGACCTCTAAGAGCTTTTTCATTCCACTAGCAAAATTGATTTTCATTAAAAAATAACATCCCAACTTATGAGAATTTTCTGAGTGCTAAGATTATATAGCTTGTAAGCTTTTGATTGATCACTAACATAAAAAAAAATTATTTTTCTCCTTTGTCATCCAGTTTCTTTCTCTTTTGATCTAGAATATAGGCATATACCAAGCTCTGCAATCGATCGTTGTCCACTCCATACTTCCTCTGAAGTCATATTTTAAACTGCAAATGTGGAATTTCTGTTCATAATATGAATATTCCAATTGACTACTTCAGGCCTAAAGCTTTTAGGAACTCCACTACTTGTCAAAAGATTTCGCACCATGTTCATAATAGTGTGATTTTTTTGATCACATACTCCATTTTGTTGTGGCGAAGAGGTTGTTGTAAGTTACCTTTTAATTCTATGATGCTGACAATAATTTGCAAAATCATGAAAGTTATATTCTCCCCTACGATTTGAATGGAGAGCTTTTATTTGATTGCCAACATCTTTGTCTGCAAGTGCTTTAAAGCTTTTAAAAGCACCCAAAGCATCAGATTTTTCCTGCAAAAAATACACCCCAATTTTTTGAGTATAATCATCAATGAAGGTAATTATGTAGATTTTATCTCCATTTGAAGTTGATGTAATAGGGTCGTAAATATCAAAATGAACAAGTTCTAGTATCTTTTTTGCTCTTCATAATTTTCCTTGTGGAAATGAAGTTTGATTTTATTTGCTAACAACACATTCTTCACAAATTTGAGAGGGAGGTAAAATTTGAGGAAGATTTGTAACACCCTTATCCTATAACCTAGCTATATCACTTCATCTTGTATCATTAATCATGCTTTATTATGTTATACAAAGATCTTAAAGAAATCTTAAACTATAACATATGAACTTTACACATAAAACTTAACCCAACATAAGTACTATACTATTAAAACTTTACTATATACTTAAGATTCTCATTAAACATTTCAAGATATGCAACTATTAAACATTTATACATTACATCCTTTTATCAATACAAATAAAGATCTTGTAACCAAAAAATACTCAACATGATAGACTATAGTTTCAATCTTTCTCTTATGTTGGCCAATCTGCTGCAGATATTATCCCTGGAAAAAAATATTTTCTTGCAATCTACACGGATAAAACATCCATACTAAGTTATAAAGCTTAGTGGGGAACATAAAACATGTGGGACGATCTTTACAATAGTTGTCAAAATGCACACACACAAATACATATCTTTAAGCATATAATCCAAAAAATCAACATAATAATCATAACATCTGCAGCTAATAATTGATCTCATACTATACTTGTAACCCATATTAATTGCTTGATCAAATTCATAAGTTGCGAGTTTGTAGTTCATTTATATTATTTATACTATGTTCAACTAAGAAACATGTGGTTACAATTATAGATATTGGTCCATATAGTTAATGAAAACTATTAACTGTAATTTCATAATTCTTTAACGTTGACATGCAAGAAGTTACACATAACATTTCACCATGTAAGTCAAACATCGAATAACTATAAGGAACATATTAGCCAACACCATTATTGAAGAGTATTACTATACACAAACACCAATACATATATCTTGTATTGCTAGGTATAGGAAACACCATGAACTTGCATCAAGAATTTCATAGTTTTCATATACAAATAGTCATGCAAATCCTTTCATAATATTAAGCAAGTAACACATACAGTTTTAAGGAACCTACCTTCACCAAAATAATAAAGGATGAGGCATTAACAATACACGAAATCATTATGCATATGGCTTTTAACTCCAACATATATATGCGTTGCTAGCTCTAAATCCATATATGTAAAATGTAATTTTCTTTAATCTCATGTGACACATATGTTATAAGATTTCATATAAAGAGGAAGATCAATTAAGTATTATTATACTAATTTATCTTTTACTGTTACTTATTGCTTTCTTTATTTGATATTGAGCTTGCATATTTTAAAAAAAATGGATAATGGGTTATATGGTGGCATCCAAAGGTACATACTATTTGAGCGATTAAGTGAATCCAAACGAGATCGACTACAATTTAAATGGGTCTGTTTATGATCCAAATGGAACCATATCTGTTTAGTCACCCAAACAAGATTGACTACAGCCCAAACAGGATCATTTATGACCCAAACGAGATCAAAATTATTCTATTACAGCTGCAAGGTGCCCTTATAGGCATGCATATCTATCCACATCCTAGACTCAATGCAGGTAGTTAAATCTCTTTACTACAACTCCTTTTTCCTTACTTAACTCTTTTCAAACATATACATTTATGTAAATGTATATTCATATGTAACTATAAAAAAGGTAATCTTATACATGATCATGAATAATCTTCTATCAACATGCGATCACTTTCACTATTGGGTATTGCTATTCTTTACTTTGCTCTTTTTCATCATGTACATATAGATATCATATCATGTACGTAATGTGAGTAATAATTTACTATACTTGAAATTGGCTAAAAAACATATAACTCTTTCACATATGTATGGTGACAATACTTTTCATCATTCTATATTAAATTCCTTTAATCATATGATATACAAGCTCATGTCTGTAACCTTTTTATCTTTGAAGTTTACTATATAATTAAGACCTTTGAACAACATGATGTATGTTCATGTATGCATCCCCATACTTACTATCATGTGTGTGTGTGACACACACACACACATTTATTTACAAACAAGCAATCACATGAATATACAAGGTTTGTAAACATGTAATTATTTAACATTACACGATCATAATATAGCAATTAATAATGGCATATGCTTTCAGGCATTCTAGTGTCATTCCATATGAACCATCAAGGTTATAATTATACTTTTACCCAAATACAAGTCATATACACATATTATTTTCATTTTCATGAATACCTTTTCCTTTACACTTTAATGCTAGTGTCCTTCTCTTAAATTAATAGACATTGATCGTTATATAGTTCATACATACTTACTTATACATTTTTATACAATATTTATTTATTGTGAAATGCTCTAAAGATATTTAAGAAAACTTAGGTAGACTTTGGTAACAATTTGAAACATTTAAATCAATTATAAGTGAAATAGGGAAGGGTCACGGTCATTACCAAATGAGTACTGACCGTAACATAGGTGTACTTTAGATTCTGAACTAGCTCACGGTCATTACCAAATTGGTACTGACGTGATATATATTTTGTCTATAGATAGATTTACTGGTTCATCTTGTTTACAATTTTTAATCTTTTAAACATCATTTTTAGGCGAAGTGGCCTTCTACAAACTTCTTTCTCTATATTTTTAGTTTTTGAAAAATTAACTATCATCTCATTATCATCTCTAAATTTGAAGATATTAACAAAACACTAAGGACTATTCCTAGTCACAAGGTTATAGGCAGTTTCGATTTCAAAGCTAGGTTTGACATCATAGAAAATATTGATATGAAAGTATAGTTTATCCATAATTTTGTCTCATAGCATCTGGACTTCTCTACTAAGAGTTGTGTGCAAAATACTGACATCTGCTCGCTAAAACTTGATAGCAACTCGCATCTGAGTTCAACTTAAAATTATGCATACTTAAAGGCAGAATCAAACAAAGGTTCCTCCTAAAAAGTTATAGGCATATATCTTAGGTGAAATTATTAACTAAAAATACCCTATTTAGAGTTGTAAAACTTGAAATATGCCCAAAATATAGAAATTGGTTCCTAGTAAACCAAAATCGATTTTTGCTTCTTTAATCATTTAAAAAAACGTGCAAGGTAAAAATCTTTAGATCTAATCTTTATGACTTTATTACCAACTCAAAATATATCCATTACACACTTTAAATCCATATTTCCATCCATAAAAATCACATGCAAAGAGAATGAAATTCCCTAACCTTTCATGCAACACCAAAACATCCATCAAGACTTATTTCGCTTGACTTTTTCTTCTTCGCCTTTCCTTGCTATTGCATTTCTTAAATATTCCTCATCACAAACCCTCACATGCAACTTCCAGTAGCTCAAGAGTGCTCTAAATATTGAAGAGGCAGAATTCTTTACAAGAGAGAAGAGAGAGGTTGATAGCTTTTCAAGAGAGAAGAGAGAACTATTCTTTTTGAGAGATATGTTAGGGAAAAATATGTGTTTTCTTTCCCATGACCGACCAGCCCATAAATCACTTTTCTCTCTCCTACATGCAGCTTCTAGAAGTTTGTGTAGAAGGAAAAATTTTCTTTTTTGCTCCCACAATTTCTTGCATGTAAAAATTAGTCCCCACTTTGTTTCTTACTTTAATTTATCCCCAATCATACTTTCTTTCCTTTAATTGCATCCCAACTTCCTTTATTTTATTGAATTGACCCACTAAAATATAATTATATCACAACTAATCACTTGACTATAATTTCTTTTCAATTGCACACATGTATACCATAATTTTTTTTATTGACTCTCTAACCCGCTATCACATAAGACCATTAATTCACAAAATCTTAACTTATAATAATTCATCTAATTAAGCTTGATTAGACATTAATAATATGATAATTCCATTGAATTTTACTATGGTCTATTTTGGATCCTTACAAGATCAGTCACCTTATTCTTTTGATGCAGGATCTTTAATCCACTAAAATTAAGATGCCCATAATGAAAATGTCATATCAAAGCTTCGTCTTCTTGTTTGATTAAGAAATATGATTGTTATATATTATTTAGATAAAGAGGAAACATTTTGATTGTAGTCATTTTAACTTGAGCAACTGAGCCTAAATTATTGTCATGAATACTGTATACTCCATTTTTAATGAAAATCTTGTACCCGGGAACGTAGCTAGAGTTTGAATTCAGTGGGCTCAAAAATATGTTGACAGATTAATTTTTTAATGGCATCAATTGTAAATAGAGTCATTTAAAAATTTTAGTGCGGTCAAAAATATATTAGTGGGTTAATTTTTTAATAAGATCAATTGTTAATAGGGTCATTTAAAAATTTTACCACGATCAATTTTGATAAAAAAAAATATCAAGGGTATTTTAAAATTTTTTTTAAATTGAGTAGGGTCAATTGACCCCACTCGTTACAAGGTGGCTATGCTCCTATCGTACCCATTCTCTTGCAATTGGCCAAGGCTTAGAAGGTTGGTCTTCAATTTGAAACATAAAGAACATTAGAGATAGTTTGAACGTCACCCCTTTTAGTTTCAATCATTGCCTGCCCTTTTTCCATGACTGAAACTTTAAAGTTGTCTCCAAACTTTATAGAGTCTTCATAAGATTCATCTAAAGTGGAGAAAGCCGACTTGTTTCCACACATATGGTTGCTACATCCAATATCTAAGTACCACAAATGCTGGTGAGTTTACTCCTTCACTTGGTAGGCTAATAATAAAGATATTTCTTCTTCATTTTCTGCAAAATTAGATTGCATTCCCCATATCTATTTAGGTTAGTTCGACATTTTAATTTATAATGGCCATACTTGTGACATCTATAGCATTCAACTTTGATTTGTCTCCTAACTTTGGCTTGGAATGAGTTGAATGGTTGTCATGGCTTCTTCCTCTTCCTTGACAATTGGGAGAATTTTCTTTAGATTTCTGGTGTGAATGCTTTCCACCACCATTATTGTTGCCTTTGCCCCTTCCTCTTCCACGACCGCCACCTCCTGATGCAAAAATGTGACTGTCATATGAGACTTAAAGAGCTTGCTCCTTCTGTCTTGTCGATTCATTTTCTACTCTTAAACCAACAATGAACTTTGCAATTCATCAATTAAAAGTTCTTCAATATTACTAGATTCTTCAATTGAACAAATAACATAATTGAATTTTGATGTAATGGTGCAAAGAATTTTCTCAATTATTATGACATCTTCCAACTTTTTGTCATGAATCCGCATATTATTTCCTATTGCCATAGTCTTTGAGAAGTAATATGAAACTGATTCTCCAGTTTTCATTTTTAAAGTCTCAAAATCAATACGAAGTGCTTGTAGTTGTGCCCTTTCTTCTTCATAGAATCCTAAATATGCTTTGAAGTATCTTTGTAAAGAATGGTTTCCGAGATTGAACGATCAATTGCTTGGAAAAGATAATTTTTTGCTTTAAGATCTTTCAACTTCAGAGCTTCATACTCTGGCGTTTGAGCATCTGTGATGACAATACCTTCTGCTGGTTCTACTACTCCAAAAATAACAATTATCCAATATTCTTTGGACCTTAAGAAATTTTCCATAAGCATGCTCCAGTGGTCATAATGACCATCAAAACATGGGATGGCTATCTACACAAAATTAGATTTTGTAGCCATTGTTAAGAAATACAACTGTTGCTTTTGTTTCTCTCTTACCTCATGCATTTCAGTCTCTACAATCTTTTGCAATCTTAAGTCACGATGCTCTGATACCACTGTTAAAATTTCAAGAAAAGATTAATTAACTTTAACTCTCAATTTATATAGCAAATCAAAGCCTTATATGGCCAATTACATCAACAAAAACATGACAAAAAAATCACACATTTCCATAAGTAACAGACTCCTATTTTAACTCCAGCACTATCCCATTTATTCACAAAGTGGTCACATTCCTAAAGACTAGGACAACTCATAACAACATAAAAAAATGACAGTAAAATATCTGACACTCACTTAGTGTGTCATCATTAGGGGTGAGCAAAAACCGAATCAAACTGAAAAATCGAACGGATCGATTTTTTAATTTGATTCGGTTTTTTGGTTTGATTTTTGATTTTAAATTTTAGGAAACTTCATTTTTTGGTTCAGTTCGATTTTTAAAGGCAAAAACCGTAGAAAAAATCGAATCAAACCGAAATTCTATATAATTATATAATTTTTTTATTTTTTAATTGAATAATTATTTTATACATGTAAATTATCTTATTTTGAGTTGTAAATTATATAAGTATATTTATCAATTATTAATATCTATTTTTTAGGTGATAATTTAGAATTTTGACGATAAAATTGAAAATCGATTAAATGAAAAATTTTATTTAACGATTTTGTTGTATTATTTATTATATATTTTGGGATTATATCTTTAATTTGAACTTTTATTTGTACAATTTAGATGTTTTTAGTTTAGTATATTATGATTTATAATTTTTTCTAAATTATAGACACAGTCTTTTTTATTTTTTTTAAAAAAATGTTTTAATTTTTGATTTTTTGGTTAACCGAACTAAATCGATAGAAAATTTTAGTTCGATTTGAATTCGATTATTCTATAAATTTGGTTCAATTCGATTGATAAAAATAATGAAATTTCGATTTTTTGTTATTTTAATTCGGTTCGATTATTGAACCGAACTGACTGTTACCCCTGGTCATCATAATCGTGGGCTAGAATGGAATTGAACCCTCTTTTGTCTTTTCATTGAACAAACAATTTTACTATATGTTCCAAAAATTTATCTTGATAGTTAATCAAGCAAATCCCATATTTAGATTGAGCTAACATCAAAAATTAAATCAAATAAATATTAACTTAATGGTTTTTATAATTTTATTGAAAATTTTGAAAAAAATCTTAATATTAACACGTAAATATGATAAAAATAAGTAAAATCTTTGTTTCAATAATGATCTTATTTGGTTCAATTTTAATTTATTTAGCCTAATTTTATTTTAATTTTAATTATGTAAGGATGAAGTTGATATAACTAAATCATAATATTGAATCTATTTGGCCCTTAATTCTTACTAATAGCTCACATCTAATATATCACCACAATTTCAACTATATTTCTAGTTAGTTTGCAAAAGGCTTCCTCACACACGTAATTCAATACAAATTTTCTGCCAAAATTACAATTCAGTTGGCAATGCAATTTTAGTAATTAAAATTCTCAAAAGTATAGCCATTCTAATTTTATTAATAGAAAATACAAGTTAATACAAATCATTTTATTACAATTATAACATTAAAAAATAGTTATACAATGGTTAAATTAACCCACAAAAATATCCAACTATTGTAGAAAATGAAACTTGAGACGCCACCTAACAAATTTAGAGGAACACAACATATTAAGCCTTTTGAAAAAATAATGATAAAAATAAAACACATCTTCACATGATTGAAATACCTTTATGCCCAAAAATTCTTAAATTTACAGATGCTAATCATTCATGCACCTAAGTTTTTTTATTGCCTTCAACTTGTTCAAATTCCAGAGCATAATAATATGTTTATTCAAAATTTAAAGTATGTCCAGCTAGGTTAAAAAAGAGTGAGAACCTTGAAGAGATCCTCTCCAATTTTGTCCAACTTGATACATATCTTATCATTGTGGTCTACAAAAAGCTTTTTCTTTTCTTTCTTATTTCAGAAAGAAGATTTCCATTCCCTGTCAAGGTAACACAGTTACCACAAATGGGTGTGTGTGCTATGTTGCGCAGTACAGATGACCGACTGCCACACAAATGCAACTATAAAAACTTGGGAAATAAATAAATAGTGAAAATCTCAGGCTAAAAGAATAAAATAAAATTGAAAAACTACAATATGGTTATACTACTATAAAAGAGGATTATATTATTTTTCTTTCGCTTAATTCCAAAATCTGTTACACCAATGTGCAGGTTGCACAAGTTAGCCAAGATTGATATAGGATGCTTTTGGGTCCTCAAAAGAAGAAAAAACAACAATTTTCTGTCCCATGCTTAACTTACTCCACCTTTTTTGCAGAGTTGGTTTTGCTACTATCCTGAGTCGATGCAGCAGCAGCAGTCTTAGATTCATCGAATTCCATCACCTGTGCATTTCAAAAGGAAAACCACTATCAGATTGCGACAATAAACAAAATGAGATGTCTTATTTGTCTCACTCTATTTTTGCTTTCAGAAACACTTCAGAGAGCAAGTAATGCACAAATTTTCAAACATCCGAAAATATTTCATATTAGATTTTATTTATTAGTTTCCCATCCTTCCACAAATTAAGTAATTAACCAAAACAATAAGTGGAGAGATAAGAGACCATATAAAATAAGTTCTGGGATTAAGAAAAACAGAAACGGGATTGTATGGAGTTCCGGACTAACCGGTTTAACTTCGCCATTCCATATGACATGTGCTGCCAAAAATCCTATTACAGCTGGCACGATATACAAAAGTGCAGGCTGAAAACAGGGTACAAAAGTAGAATAATTAATCAAACAGATTGCGCAGTGCAAAGTGAGGAATAGATAGTATGTATTATAGGAAAAGAAATGAACATTGAGCAACCTGTGCTGCTTGGAACCAGTTCATGACAACAATTGTAAGGACTACACCAAAAGCATATCCCAGAAAAGCACTCTTAAAATACTGGCTGTCTTTTCCTCTTGAGACATCAAATCGCAATGCCAGAGCTACAAAAATACCTGATAGATATATAGATACAAAATTACAAGAAAGTCATGAAAATGTTCATACTGTAAACTACTTTATAATAGCTATTAAATGAATATTAGAACACATGCTCCAGATTCAGAGATCAATTCCATATGCATGTGCCAATTATAATGCAGTTCTGTCTTATTCAAACTAAGAGAATAAGTATCAGCAGAAAATTTTCTCGATTGCCAAAGTCAAAAAGCCTCAGCATAGAAAAGGAGAAGAACCGATTGATATTTGACAGTTTCTCTAACCTAGAGAATTTTTTCCAGAGTTGATCAAGATTTTTTTTTTCCAGAAAATATACATCATAACCTCCTTCCAATTCAGCCACCCAAATTGTGTAGTCAAACAAAAGAGTCCATTAAAAAACTAGTGGATATTGACAGCAGATCACCATCACTCATGGAAGTAAACAGTGATTCTAAAAAACCAAATGCCAAATTGCTTAGTTCAACACTAAAATCAAGTAGATAAGAGCATAGATACTGCAGTAGATTTCAAAGGCTACAAGGACTCAAATATCCAAATGTGCTATGAACTTGAAACCCACATGCTAAAGGACATGTTTAGTTGCATGTTCTTTAGATCTTGAAAACATTATGAGATCCTCAATGAAAATTATGGTGAAATCAACAAAATTGAAATCAGACATTTTCGCCATTTGATTGGCAACAACAAAAGAATGAGGCTTGGCTACTTCAAAGGATTTACTGATAAAAATTACATGCTAAAGCATAGACACCAAAAAGCACGTATAATATAAATTGTTAGCAAGTTACCAGGGATTACAATATCACCAAGACCAAGCATGGAAAATGGCCTGGCAGTATCTGCTGTTGGGAATAGAAGCTACAGAAGGATCAAGTAGTTACATAGAATTTTACAATACTGATTAACAGAATACTAACATTACTTCTAAATAAGGACATAAATTTTATTGAACTGGAAAACTAACCTTTATAGGAGCATCAAAAGATTTTGCAACACTAACCATCACTGGAGTGAAGAAAACCCAGAAAATATCATACACAAAAAGTCCAGCCTGAATTGGGAATGAAAAAAAAATTTGTCATAATGTGATCACTTAGCAAATAAAAAGGGAGAAAAAAAGCTCAGATGTAATATACAAAATCACAAGGATTTAAATCATTCCATAAGCATTAGTTTAAATACAATGAATAATGACAAGTTGGCTAATCTACATATCCTCGTTAATCATTCCGATATAAAACAAAAACTCAAATGTTTTTCAGGAAAGGCATTAACAACCTTCATTATTCCATGATAGTTAACAACTTGACAGGCCAAGTAATTATTTTACAATTTCCATTTCTTTCAGAAATTCATTCATTTTTTGCATGTTCTACTGATTGCAAATTAATAGGACAATGCCAAAAGAAATTAGCGAAGGCAAACGTGGTGCTTATTGAACTTCATTTGGGACCAAGCTTATTTACATTCAATCTTTTATCAATTCTCTGATTTGTACCACTGGTCTCCTTATTCTACCTATATCCAATCATTGATATCTCCAACAAAACCCCATCAAATAACCTGTCATCCCCTCCAATTTTTGAAAAAATTAGTTTCAGTCATAAGTTTTGATTTTTCAATTCAGAAAGGAAAAACCAGTGCATTATATTAAGATAAAGAATGGATTTTTAAGATAGTGGAAATGTGGCAAATAGATAGGGGATGAAAGGACTCAATAGGACAATATTGATTCGATCATATCAGTTATATGAAATCACAAGAGAAGATGTACTTGCTAGATTTGTTCGAAACGTTTGTCTCAATCAAGAAATAGTACGAAGGTCCAACTATCCAACTATAATGTAATGATGCCAACTTATATAAATTGGTGACCATATTTAAATAAAATCTGTATCTGACTATAAAGCATGAGGAATCCACAAGATAAACACTGAGTGAAACATCTTACCAAGAGAATGGCACCAGTCTTGAAAGACCCAAGAGAAAGCATTTCAATTCCCTACCCAAAAAAAGGAAAAAAAAGATTCTCTTTGATCAATGCATGAATAACCATTCCTACCTAAAAAATCAACATCACAAGTTTTTCTTATGTGTATTAATCAAGATTGAAGCTACACTATGACAACCTGCAAATAACATAGCAATAAATAAATCAAGAAAGAAAGAAAGAAATACAAGTTAATTATAACTATTCTGCAAATAAAAGATGGTCACTTAAGAAAAGTAGGAGCAAAACTTTCAAAACTAATCGTTACAAGCTATATCGTTAAGTATAGCTAGTTGGGTAATACTTGGCCATGAAATAATACATAAATGATGCAAAAAAAAAAATGAAATTGTAGGAATAACTTGCTTGACAAGGATGATGATAATGATTGAAGTGGCATAGTGCAAATGCTAAATACTATCCTTAAGTTACGTTTCAAAGTTTGATGAAAATGTAGATTCATTTGACATTGTCACAAAATATTGAAAACATGACAGATAGGAAAAGAAGACAATTGTTTGCAAATAGACTTTTAGCAACAATGAGATTTATTTGGAATAATGGCAGACCTGAATACAGAAGGCCAAACCCAAAATGTTGTTAGCCAGCCAATGCTTCTTGGAAGCATACCATGCACAAAAAAATGTTCCAGGGATCGCTGCTACAATCTGAGATCTGGTGAACTCAATCTCCAAAGCTGTGTAAGAAAGGTACAAGGAAAAACAATCATTCTGCATAATAAAAGCAAGATGTCAACTAGATCAAGTAAAAAGACTAAGTAGCAGATCATTAATATGTAGCATGCAGATAAATCTACTTCAATCACACCTATGAAAAAAGCATAAAGAACCTTAAGAACATAACATACAGTGAAAATATGGAAAGCGCCATATAATAAGGTCATCATTCCATTTGTTTGGCAAGTAACGTTTAATAGCTGGTAATAATGTTGCCCTGAAAAAGAGTGAACTAGTAAAAGATTTGAAAATGAAGCAAACAAAAAGAAGAAAACTGAACTTGTTCATATGGGCTAATCACATATGTAAATAGTTGAATAACCCATACGGAAAGAACATACGAAAGGGCGATGATTCCGAGCACGAAAAAGTAGCATGTCAATACAGCATTAACCAAGTCTTTCGAAAGGAACTTAAAAAGTAAGAATAACGATAACAGCATTGCACTACCAACAAAGGGAAAGCGCATTGCGTGTTCGTTAGACATTGTCTCCTGAAAAATTAGAAAATAATGAATTTACAGTCAGCTTTTCTAAGAACCACTGGAATAGCAATAGAAGAGGAACAAAAATACTTGCAATACTCACTGTGGGTGGAGTTGGCTTCACAGATCGATAGCATCCAACATAAACAGTGAGACATGCAGTTAAGATGACATTTAAATTTGGATCTACCTTCACAAGAAGTGGTGCCAATGTTAAACCTGCATTGTAAGACCATAAGCAAATTATCCACCAAAACAAGAAGGGGAATGGGGAAGGAGGTACTAGCTCATATGTAGTAAACAACCAACACATAACAAATACACAGCGACAGAAAGGGGGGAACTACATATGAAAAAGCAGACGCATATATAGCACATATTCAAAATGGTATGAATTTGGATGCGAGAACAAAACTGTTCACAACAAATTCGTAAAATATGTATCTCTCACAAAGACTTGCATGCGCATCTATTTCTAGGCTACACCAATTGGTCACCATTATTTCATCAACCACCGGGTCACACATCACTGAGATGATCAACCATAATTGAAACAATACCTAAATCAACTAATTCAGTTGAGCAGAAATTGGCATTTATTGAATCTTCGGTGAATCCTTCTTCCACCGTTCAAAATACATGTCTGAAGAACAGCCTTTACAGTCTACAAAAGAGCAGCAAGTCTCCCTCTCCCACAATGCAAGTGTTGCAGCCAATTAAACAAAAATGCCATAGATCAAATCCAAACACAATTTCCTGGTCTCATTGGATAATCGATTTTACATCCATGATAATTATAATGAGAAATGATTATCAAAAAGCAGCAGCATGACCTATCATCCATGATATTCCCCAAGCACAACACATCATAAAAGAAGAAAAGAACATGATAATGGTGCTTCCCTTTTCTCGGTACTTCCTTGTTTTTTTCTTTATCATAAGTTACAGAGAGACCATATACACATCACATATTTCAAAAAAGAAAGGGGGATGCAGCATTGGCTTGCACCATTAGTATACATTTGATCATTTGTAGTATGCACTAAGAGTTCAGTAGAAGAAGATAAGAATTTAGGTGTATATATATATATAAAAGAATTTAGGTGTATATATATAAGAACGTATCAAGACACAGTGAACATGTACCCTGCGAGAAAGAAAAACAGAAATCCGCACATGCGCATACTCAAATACAATATAGCCAAACAATCATAACCAGTAACAAGAATATCCTCACAACTGAGGCACATTATAAAATTCCAAAAATAAGAAAAGGAAACAACAAACCTGCTAAAGCAATATTGGCCAAGCGTTCCCCGTTCTTCATTTCCTTATAATTAAGTCAAACCTCCTAGAGAAATGTCCAATAAATCAACACGTATGTGGCAGCCCAATTCCAGCAATGAACTGCAATCTACACAAGAAAAAGAGGCATTAATGCTCAAGAATCTAAAAATGTCAAAAACAAAATCAAAAGAAAAAGACCATCATCGGCCGACACAAACTATAAATTGCATGCGAAATTAGAGAAATTGAGTTAAATTACTTTCTCTTTCACATTCGGTCAAAACCTAGAGAAGAGCATCGATCTTATTCAAAAAAAAAGACAGCAAAAAGAAAAATCAAGAGATTCATAACTGAAAAAGTCAATATTCCAGTTCTAAATTTTCTCAGCAACCAAACAGAAAATAAAGAGGTGTATATATATACCCGAGATGTGTCCCCCCTATTCTCCCTCAAACGGTAACTGTGGAGCCAGATCGGGGAAAAGGAAGCCGTCGAAGAGAGAGAGTGTGTGTGTTTTTAGTTTACCTGAGATTTTGATACTTTAAAGAGAGAGAAAGATAGGGTTTTACCGTTTTACCGTGAGAGAGAGAGAAGGGTCTGAGTTCTGGGTAAAAATTTAATGGGAACGGGTACAACTGGTTTAAAGGTCGTACTTGGACTCATCACTAGAATACGCGTCGGTCACACAAATAAAGCTCACAGCCAATAAGATGAGAAAATTTTGCAGAATCAAAGGCCCCATGAATATTCTTTTCCACGTGGTTTTATTTTACTGGATTGATTGCGATGTTAGACGCATGGGTCACCGAACATCTGTTATCGGAGTCTGTTTTGTAGGATTTTTTTTTTGACAAGATGTTTTGTAAGATTTTAATTTTATTGTAGTTAATTACGAAATTCACTGCAGTGGTTATAAAGTTAGTTATGAAAATTTAGTTACCTTAAGGACAGCCACGTCGCATGAGGTATGTGGACCTATTAGGATTCGCCATGTCATCAACCTATGAATACCGGCCTTTCTTATTTTAACTGGACTTATCGGTTGACCATTACGCGTTAATCAGCTTTTTCTTTTCTTTTAAGTTGGTATATTAATTTTTTTAATCTTTTTAGAATTCTGTATAATATAATGGGTACTGATAGTGGAGGTAAGCAAATTTCGATTTAAATCAAAAAATAAAACTAAATTGATTAATTTTTTAATTTAATTTGATTTTTCGATTCGGTTTTTAATTTTTAATTTTAGAAAATTTTGATTTTTCAGTTCAATTTTTTAAGGAAAAAATCACAAAAAAGACAAACCGAAATTCTATATAATTATATAATTTTTTTGATTTTTTAATTAAATTATTATTTTATACATGTAAATTATCTTTTTTAGGTGATAATTAAATTATCATTTTTTTTAATTAAATAAGTATTTTATATATGTAAATTATCACCTAATTTTTTTTATAATTTTTAGATACATTTTTTAAATTTTTTAAAAAATAGTTTTAATTTTCAGTTTTTCGGTTAACCGAATCAAACGGATCGAAAATTTCAATTCCATTTAAATTCAGTTATTCTATAAATTTGGTTCGGTTGATAACAATATATAAAATTTTTATTTTCGATTATTTCGATTTGATTATTAAATCAAATCGACCGTTGCACATGGCTAACTGATAGTATGCCCGGGGAACCAATGCGCAAAGATGTGTATAATATGGTATGGCAATTTTATTAATATGTTTCAGAGGATGGTATGATTCTATAGAAAAATTAAGGCCCTGTTTACTTGTAGAAAATAAGGCCTGTTTTTCGAAAAACTTTCCTATAGAAAATTAAAAATAGAGTATTATGTTTACATAGTGAAATTTTTTTAAATGGAAAATAGAAAGCAATTTTTCTTATTTCTTAAAATATAAAAGGATATGGAGAACTACTTTCAAATGTTCTCCAAAGTTTCCCTTTTTCATAGAAAACACGGCATTTTTTTCGAAAATGACTTCCGCTCTTCTTATCCCATCATCTTCGTAGCCCAGCTTTTGCTTTAACTAATTTTGTTTTTCTTATCAATATTATACTCACTATTGCTTCCCAGTTTTCAAAATCGTTTCTCCTAATTTATCTCAACAAATTCGATTGCTGCAATCGAAATCAAATTTGATACGATTTCCTTGATTCATCTCGCGATTGTATCTATTTAAACTGAATTTATGATATTTGGGAGACAATTTCAATTGATACAGAGGCTATTAACATAGGGGATTTCAGGTTTGTTTGCTCTTTTTATCTTCTTATTGTAATATTTTTGTGTTATCAAAGGAGATATTCAGCTGGGTTTAGCTAAAATTTCAGTCTTGAAGTTTTAATCCGATGTATTGTTGTCTTCTATTTTGTGCAGATTCTATATGCTCTGTATTGTTTGTCACCTAGCTGGCTTTTTGATGCAACTGTAAACGTAAATCTAAGGAATTCATTAGCTCTGAAACTGGATTATTACCTCTAAATTCCAAGAAGCAGCCTGCACCAATCAACGAGCCAAGCCATATCTTCTCGTTACCCAACAAACTTTACCGGTCCCACTTCCCTTGCTCCGTCCATGACTTCTCCGTTCCCTGATTTTTTTTCCAATATCAGTCTACATCCAAGAAATGCCCAGGAAACCCATTTCGTCTAAAAGGGTAGGGCCACTTTCATTCCAGTCGTTCATTTTAAATGCTCCAACTTTTTCTTATTCTTAATTTCCAGGCTAAAGATTCTTTTTTTTTTCCTAGCATGTGATAATTATGATGTGGGTTGATGTGGAATTTGATCTGTTAGCTAGAAAATTTTGGATAAATGTTCCTTCAAGCTGCGATTGTTTTCCATAAAATTGTGTTCAATTTTGCTTACTACTATATATTTCAAAGCAATATAGGACCGATAAGTGTCAGATGAATTTTAGGTTGTAATTTTTGCTATTGCAAGTCATCTGTTGAGAAGTAAAAAGTCGTTAATATTGTATTTTAAAATGGTAAAACTAGAGTTTTAGTATTATATTGACTTTTTATAAGTTTGGCTGATGCAATGAAGCTATGGTTGGAAATGCACGCTATTCCTATGAACCTCGCTTTCAAGTTCATTCTTTTAGTTTGAATGGTTCTTTTAGGTTAATCAAGAAGGATAAATTTGTAGCTTATAGTTTTTGATAGTTTGTTTCTTGTCCTAAGAGGCAAAAAGTCTATGATATTGTATCCTAAAGGCAAATAATTAAAGGATTGCATTGACTTTTGAGGAGTTTGGTTGATTTAATGAAGTTACAATACGAGATATAAAACTATTTTCCCGAACCTTACTTGCAAACTATACCCTTGTAGGTTGAGTGGATCTTTCATATGGTATGAAAGCCCTGACTAAAAGGTGCAGAACTCAAATCCTGACCACCCCCTATTATTGATTTTATGCTATTACAAGATAGGTGCCGTATGTTGGTTCACGGTTCAATTCAAATTGCTATTTGTATGTTGGGATGTGTTAAGAGATTTAAATTATTTTTCAAATTCAGTCTTACAAGATTAAATTTTTACATTGGATGGTTCTCTCACATGATAGCCTTTCAAACTAAAAGATTCAAAGTTCAAATCCCGATGGCCATCAGATTATTACTTTAGCCTGAGTAAGGTGAGGTGTGCTGATTCATGCCTCAAGCCTAGTGGCATTTACTTTTGGGGTTATGTTGGTAATAAAGTATTAGAGTTAGAAAACTCTGCTTGGAAGCCTCATCTGTATGCTTGAGCTTCCAATGATTGCCTCTTTGGCATGTGTCCCGTTTTCAGTTTCATTCAATTTCTTACTCAGTTAATCTTGTTTCCAGTTTCTTGGATGTTTTAGTACCATTTTTGTCACAGCATTACTGCTAACAATTATGATCTTTGTTACTGGATGATCTTTGTGTTTAGGTTCAAGATAAACAAAGATCTAGTTGGCTTCTTTAGAGTTTGAGTGGGTAGGAAGAAGTTGAAACATACTTTCTTTTAATGTAACATGTGGACATGTATTGTTAGGCATAATTAGACATTAAAGGGCCGTCATATACAGGCAACTTCAAAGTAATTGCCCATGTTTTTAACTGAAAGTGTTGAACCAAATCAACTAATGTTGGAGACACGTATTATGTGTTTAGTTAAATAATAAGTAATAATATGTTTTTGGTTAATGGAAATAGATGGATATTTACTAGTAATTGCAGTGTGATTGGTTTACTAGTTGATTTCATGAATGGGAATAGATGGATATTTACTAGTAATTGCAATGTGATCTCATAGAAAAAATTGGATTGTATAAAGAACTCTAGCAGTAAAAGTTCATGCTTTTGTGTTGCCCAATTAAATGACAGTTGTAGAGTTCTCTTGCCCTGTTTCTCTCAAGTGAAAATCAAAGTCAGTCTTCTGTTGTTATAATTGGCAGTTCTGATTATCTTAAATCAAAATTACTTTTGATGTGCCTACTGCATATAAACAGGAAATTGCTGCTTTATTGACTGATATAGTTTGGTGTTAGTTTTTAAGGTAATAACGTTTTTCTTTTTAGTTTTTTTAATAAACTTCTTCAATTATTTTTTACAAAAACCATTAAATTAATTTTTGATATTTCTATCTGAATAATGTTTTAGATTTATATCTATTATTTAAACCCATTGATTGATTATTAGGTGCATTAACCAAGTTTATAGCCATCCCAAATGGATATCTAATCCTTACTACAAATCTTTACAAACACTCAGGTTCTTGTCGTTCACATGCTTTTCTTTTTCTTTTTTTTTCCTATTCATTTTTGCAATTTTATTTCATATCATATAAAGCTAAAACAATGTATTTATGAATGAAACAGTTAGGGTCAATACATATTGTGCATTTCAATTATGTTGACCCAAATTAATACCATTTCAACTTTGATACGATTTGTATAAATATATGTGAAATGTTACTTCATTCCTTTAATAATACAATGCAGTAATATATTTAAATCCAAACTTCTTATCATTAGAAACAATAACCAAACACTATAATATATTGTTTTTACAATAATTTTATTAATTTTCTACCATTATTTATAATGATCATAAGGGTAAAATTTAAAAAAAGCTAATTCATCGTTTAATTTAAATGAGACAAATTTTTTAATATGAAAGGAATGGAGAATCATTTTATCTTTAGATGTTTATTTGAATTATATTTGGAACACATCTATCAGCTATATATTGTCATTATTACCTTAAAAAAGTATGCTAGTAAATTTGTTGAGTGCTTGTGTTGGCTTATTAAATGCTATGTTTTTTAAATATCTTTGCAGATGCCCTTCATCAAAAAGTTTCTTTACTGTAAATGGTATTTGAAATAGTGTCTTTTTTGCTTGTTGGTACCAATATTAATAGAATCTTTTTACCACCTTTACTTATGATTTCTCTTAGTTGTTTTTATTTATATAATGGTAGCTAGGTTTCCTTATTGAGGAAGTTCATATACTTCCTACTGATGTATATGTAGCGTATATGTATGTTAAAAAAGAATGCTACGTAAAGATAAATATTGACTAAGAAAAATGGAGTAAGAATGCTATTCATTATCATTTTTTTTATTTTATCATATTTATTTGGATTCTTAGTATATTTAATTAAAAGCTGCTTATATCATATATGAGTCATTGAGTCAATCAACTCTGCTGCTCACATTATTTAATGATATTGATATATATTTATATCACAATAGTAGAAATAGATCATGATAATGCACTAAACATATGTCGGTCACACCTATCATGATTATCTAATGTTGACATGCAGAGGACATCATTTCTCAAGACAAAGAGTGCAATAAAAAGTTAAAATTCTCAACACAAAAGCTTCGACTTTCTTGCTTGAAAGAGGTCAGTTCACCAATCACTTTTGACTCTAAATTTTATTCTTATAGATTTGATTGACATATTTTTTGTTATTTTTTAAATTCTTAAATATGTACTTGCAATATATTTAAATTTTTTTATGCTTTATAAAATGTAAATTTTGTTATATATAGATAATTAGATGGGTGGAAAGAATGGAAATAGTGAAGAATCGAAAGATTGGTCTAACAGTAATGAACTCGTTTTTTTAAATATTTTATACGAAAGAGTTAAAAAGGATTCGAATGGTACGCCATCTTTTAAACCATCGGATTGACAAGAAATGGATGACGAATTGTATATAACAGTGGGAGAAAGATATGGTATTGAAAAGATAAAGGGAAAATACAATCATCTTCGGATGAAACATCGATAATTTGTTGAATTATTGGAGCATACTGGGGTAACTTATGATTCGTATTCAAATACCGTATTTGCTGTTGAAGATATTTAGCAAATGTTTTACAAAGTAAGGATATTATTAATTGAATTTTTTAATTATACCATGAACATAAGTTCTTAAAATAAATGATAACAAAAAAAATGTCAATTATTGAAGAATAATAAGGAAAAAAAATCATGGCAAAACGTGAATGGCTTTTAAACCATGGGACTATTACGAGATATCATATGAGGGCATAAGTTTTTTCAAACACAAAATAAATCATACCACACTATATTAAACCACGGTAAAACAAATAAAGTGTAAAGCCTAATTTATTTCGAGTTGAAGCACCATTTTTCAATTCAATTGGAGAACGACTACTACTCCTAGTCCTAGGAGTAAGCAAAAAAAATTAAAATTTTAGTTTCCCGAAAAATAAATGCAAAACCGAATAAATTTTTAAATTAATTAAATAAAAAATATAAGAATGTGTTCGATAAAATTATATATTTTTTATTTTTAATTTTGTTAAAATTCAGAAACTATTTTTAGTTTTTATTATTTGTTTTTTAAAAACTGTTTTGCTATTTGCTTTTAAAAAAACTAATATTTTCGTGGCTATATTTTGACGCTAAAATTTTCCTCCTTTTTTAGCAATGGAATATCACCATTTTTTATTTCGTTGCTAACAATAAAAAATTCAACCAAATTTAGCAACAAAATTGAAATTTTGTTGCTAATTAGCAACGAAAATCAAATTATGTTGCTAATTAGCAACGAAAATCAAATTCCGTTGCTAATTACAATTTCATTGCTATTTTTTCGTTGCTATTTCCAGATTTTCTTGTAGTAAAAGTCACTAACTATTTACCTAAATTGAAAAAAATTCAGCTTAATTCATACTAGCTAGTCTCCAGTGTGTGTGTGCAAAGTCTAAAGATAACTTTTGAATGATAAAACTTTGGTGCAATTTGACAATAAAGAAAAAAATTCATATGCAAAAACTACACACTCGGTTTCACTCTTGAAACTCGAGAAATGCCATAAGCCTCCCCTTTAGCATCGAAATCCAAAGGTTTTCTTCGCAAACAATTCTAAACAAAATAAGATCATTAGGACTTAAATGGGTTGTAATGAGGCTGGGGTATGGCCAACAAAAATATGTAGGATATATAAAGTAGAATGGCCATTCCAAAGCTTTCTCCATCCTAAGAACACTCTAAAAATTTTCAGTTCACATTCTACCCTTTTCTTGGTTCAAAAGATACTCTAAATGTTAGACTACCCAGAATGTATAATGGTCTTTTAAAATGTTTAGTTCTTCTAAGAGAAGGACTACACCAAGTTACCACTTGATAACATTATTGCTTGCTCAAATTCAAGCTCTAAAATTCCATCTCTAATTCTAACAAACAACCCCACACTTATTTCAAACTATAATTAAGCTTTTTATAGGGAAAAAATAGGGGATTACTATCAAGACTATTACAAAATTATGCTCTAAAGGTAATCCTTACATTTACTCATTAATCCCAACCTAGGGTTCTTCTTAGAAACACCCTTATCTTAATTTAAATGAACCAAAAGTAAAGCTTTCTCCTACTTACTTCAAGAATGGCCAGTTCTCAAAGGGGTTGGAAAAAGGCTTATAGCATTAGGACAATTATAAGGGTACCAAAGAAAATTCAAAATTTAGTACACAATTAGCATACTTCAATAGGCTCAACGGGGCTATAAAATGGAGAACGATTTTAATACCGGGTAAGTCTAAGGTTTTTTAGAGGTTATGAAGAAAATTTTCCTAAATCACTTTAAGTTCTGAATTTAAATTATTGTAAATGCTTTGAAGGGTGATAAGGAAGGTTCTAACACTCTAGAATTCTTATTTGATCACCTTCATGCATTGGTTTTTTTTATAAAATAGGCCTAATGTGCAAAAAAATTTTTGAGACCTACTGATATTAACCTAATTGAACTTGAACAAAAAGTTAAACACTCAACAACGAACTACTCTCTGGTTATTCAACTCCCCTAAATAAGCTTTTCTAAACTTGAGTTCGGAGCATCCATAACGAGAACATCTAAAGGCAAACTAGTCAACAAGTATAGGTTTTTAATAACAACCAAAGAAAAAATACCCTAAAATGGAAATAAAATAGAAATTAAAGTAAAACTAAAAATCACAACTAAGTAAAGATAAAAATATAACCAAACTAAAAGAAAAAGCAACACACTAAACTAAAATTTAAACAAAAAGATAAAAGATGCATAAATTAAAGCAAAATATAAAATCAAACATAGAAACAAAAGGCTAAAACATAAAAGATTAAAGCAAACTACAAAAACATAAAGTTAGTGTGTTGTTAAATAAAATAAGTACAAACTAAGAAAACGCAACATTAACTCTTCACACCCTCACCCCACACTTAAAATTTTGCTGCCCTCAGCAAAATACAAAATAATATTCAATAAGTTAGGTGCGTTAAGGAAAATCCCTGAAATAGTGACTCTTAAGCAAATAAAGGAGAAGAATGAGGATACTGGGCATCAAATCGAGATTGCAGCATCCTGATAGTAGTTACTATCTCATCCATTCATTGGTGGATTATGGCAAAATCGGAGTCCATCCTCTCGATGATGTGGTCGAGATGGTTGTTGATTGTGGTGTACTGCTCAATGGATAAGTTAATAGTGCCTGCACTTGCTCTCTCCAGCTATATGCCTTTTTTATGCATGACTTCTCTATACAGCTCCCTGCTTGACACCACTGCCTGCCCTTACCTTGGAAAATGTAGGTCATCAATGAAAATCGATATATTCTTTACCATTTTTCTATCAATCATGATCAGGTTGCCTACAGGTTTTCCTAGGTGGGGGTGGTTGTAATGACGAGCTAAACTAGTAATAAATCTACCTAAGGCCAACTTGGAGTCCTTCTTCTTATAAGTGCGCAGATCAGTAATCTTCTATGTAAGAAAAATCGCTCCATTAAGGTGAATTCCACACTCCATGGCATATAAGATTGTGGCTTTATTGGCATTAATATTGCTAAGGCCTCCATAATGGCTGAAGAATGCCAAAGTTAGATATCTATACATGATCCTCAATGGGTGATTGCCCAAATGATGAGCCTTGGTATTGCTTGCATGGAAAGTGGTGGGGTCATCTTCATCATAAATTCCCATCCACACCTTTTGTTTTTTCATATTCTCTAACCCCTGTGCAACGTGTTGGTCAAAGCCCAACACTTCAGTAAAAGCATTGAAAGACACTTGATAGGGGGAGCCATTAAGCCAAAACTCACATTGCCCCTATCCAGATGACTGTTTTTGCCTATCCTGAACTTGACAGTAGCCAGAAAATCTCTAACAAGATATGGATAGACCTTCTCTTATCACTCAATGAACACTCTTCATCCTACTTTATTAATTAGCCTGTCAAGTTCATTCTTCAGGCAGAGATTTGCCATTAAGTCCATGTCTATGATCGGAGTAGCTAGATACTTTTGCCTGTTAAAATTAACCCAATCATCCTTTAATTAATTTGGAATCCAAGTCGAAGTCTTCAACTTTATAGGATCTTGTTGAGCAGAAGAAGATGACCCAAACTCAGTTCAGGTGCGTTTAGGTGCCACTACCAAAATCAATAAGAAAAACTCAACATAAGATACACAACACACGATAAGAGATAACAACTAACAACAAAAAGCACAAGTATGCTGCACAAATAAAAATTTTAAATAAAAAACAACTAACAAGCATGCAAAGGTAAATAAACACATAAATGACCATGAAAAGAATTGCACAAGGTACGTGACCCTCAACCATGATAACCAAGTTATCCTTTAGAAATCAGTAGCCCCCAGGTCGAATTGTTATAGCCTATATACCTTGTTGCAATGAACTAAATGCAAACAAAAAACACGATGCACAAATAGATAAGTAAACGTATAAAGCATGCATAAACCACATTTCACAAAAAGAAAAAAAAAGTCCACAAGGGTTGCTAAACAAAAGAAAAATCAATGCTCAAACAACACAAGTAATTAATAAACTAAACAAACCCATAGAAATAACACTCAATACATGGGGTTAACAACATCATAAATAAAATAAACATAAACATAACTAAAGAGAACAAACATGCAAACTAGTCAAAATAACTAAACAAAATGTGATTTCCTTCTTTTAGGCATTTTATCGAGCATTAGGCATGCATGATCTGAAACTACAATAAACATGCAATTAGAACAAGACCTAACTTGTAGTTATGTGATTTCTCTTTTGTTACATATAATAAGACTAAATTTAAGAAGCACAAACACCACATTATAACATAATAAGTATAAGAAAAAATAAAAGGCATGTTTAACTAAAAATTTACAACAAAACTACATTAAGTATAAATAAATCACAAAAACAAATACTTTAAATTAAAAACAACAAACAAACAAACAAAAAATAGAAAAACAATGTAAAAAAAAGAAAACTTACTTGATTGTGATTATTAATCAAGAAAAGATGTAAGAAGAAGGGGGGAATTAGGGATGAGAATGCTAAAAGTCTCAAGAGGGGAGAAGAGAAATTGAATGGAAATGAAAGGGTGTAACTGTTAGGGGTTATTTATAAAGGGATACGATTGAGTGCCCTAGGGACTTGATTGAGACTAGAATGTCCCGATTGAGTCAGACACATAGTGTGAAATGTATAGTTTTAAAAAATGATAGGACACAACTGAGTCCATAAGGTCTCAGCCGAGTCCACCCTTAAAGTCTGAAAAATCCTGATTACACTCAGCTGAGACCAATTAGTCCTGATTGAGTGACCCCTTTTGTAACTTAAACTTACACTTACACATGACTATGACCAAAGGTCTCGACCTAGTGCCCCTTAAATGAAGTTTTAATTTTTTATGACACATGGTTGAGACCATAAGTGTAAGGCCCCTAATTAGACCCTAAAAGGGTACATGTTTGTGTCTATAGGAGATTATGAATATGTGTATGTGTACGGTTATTAAATTTCAAGTAAGGATAATATGGTTATTTTAAGCTAAAGTAAACTTTGGGACTAATTAGGGGAAATGCAAAAATTAAGGACTTAATTAAAAAGAGAAAAGGTAAGTTTAGGGGTACAAGTGTGAATGTAGAGAATGAAGGGGCTTAAGAGCAATATTAAAGAAGATTAAGTAGAGACCAATAGGAGCTTGACATTTATTTTCTCTATAAGTCACTTGATAAGTGAAGAAATATGTAAGGAATGAGGAAGAGTTGGCCGGCCATCTTAACTCACCAAAGATAACCAATTTCTCCCGTCTCTAACCCCTAAACACTTCCTAAAAATAGCAACTCCATCACTAAAAAGAAAGAGAAATTAGAGGTTACTAATTTAGGGTAATTACTATCTTTCTTCCTCTCTTTTATTTCTTGTAAATTTGTATTTGATTTGAGGAAGAATATATGAGTTTCTTTTATTGTAATATCATATGGATCTCTCATTTGTAGAGGGACAATCCATCAAGGGAAAAGAGGAGAGAAGAGAAGATTGAAGGAGGAAAAAGTGCTCACAAAAGAGGTATGGGAACTTCTAATCATATATGTGTGTATGGCCTTGTATAAGGCATATGAGATGTGTATTTGATGTTGTGATGATGTAATGATATGAATTTTTCCTTTAAAAGTTGTTATGAATTGAATTTGTAAGAGAATCCTTTGATCCCAAAAATTTGGTTTAAGGTTCACTAGACCTACCTGGACTATTTGGGCTCTATCTCAAGTTAGAGAAGGGAAAATGAAGTTATTATAGTTGCTATAGAAACCTAACTCATAGACCTATATTTCATATGGAGAATTCGAAAACCTGAATCTTACTGTATGATAATGAAAATTAAGCTTGAATTCTATATGTGGCTGTTGTCCTATCATTAGGAGCAGTTTGTGGTTTTTAATGAATATCTTGAGATTTACAGGTTTGATTGGGGTATTTTTTATTTTTTAGAAATTAAAAATGTAGAGGAATAACTTTTTAGAAGGCCATTTTAGCTAGAAATGATGTCTTATAGGTCTAAAATTGTGTTTAAATCGGGATTAGAAATCTACCTCTGGGCAGAATGGACCTCGCGGTTAGCAGGTGGAACCTAATGACCGTGAGGTAGTTCATTTTCAATCTAGAATCAAAACACAACCTATGTTACGATTAGTAGGTATTACCTATAGATTGTGACCCCTTTCTCGTAACCTAGGTCACTGTCATTACTCTTTTAGTACTGATCGTGAGGTAGTTTGGTGTTAGTCCAGAATCAAAATGCACCCTATGTCACAATCAACAGTCCTTACCTAATGACCATAACCCTCCCCTATTTTATATTAACCTTGATTTTTAGCATCCTAATGATTCCTTTAGCTTGGATTGTATGTATTACTATAGGGATTATTTCTTCGATAATCCCCTATTGCATTCACATCTCCTACAGCTCCACCTTCTTGAACACATTGTCCATCTTTATATGATCCACTTTCTTGAGCCACTAAAGCTACATTCTGCACCTTCAAACCACTTAACACTTTATTCACCAACTCTAACTATACCTTCAGCAGTGCCACTTCATCTATATTATGCACCCTTTGCCTTCTTAGAATTGATATATGAGTAGTCAATTGAAAGTTATTTGCTACCATCTTATCCAACAAATGGAAAGCTTCTTTCGGTAACTTATTTAAGAAAGAGCCTCCAGATGATGCATCTAATAATGACCTTGTCAATGTTGTAACTCCTGCATAGAATATCATCATCAATTGGTAAATAACTATCTCATGGTATAGATAGCTTTTCAATAGCCTTCCAAACCTCTCCCAAGCCTCATGGAAAGACTCCTCATTCATTTGGTGAAAACCCATTAAGCTGTTACGAATACTTGTAGTCTTGGTTAGAGGGAAAAATCTCATAAAAAATTTATCTTGCAACTGATCCTAGGACCAAAATAATTGGCTTGGTAACATCTGAAGCCACTCCCTCACTTTTTAAATCAAAGTGAACAAAAACAACTTTAATCTAATAGCATCAGTAAAAACACCCAGAATCTTAACCCTGTTACTAATCTCCAAGAATATGTCAATTTACTGAGCAGGATCTTCCACTTCTGAATCAAAGAAATGATTTCTTTGTACCATAGTGATGGTTATTGGTTTAAGCTCAAATTGTACACCTTTTGGCAGCATAATTTCCCTACGGTCTTCATTCCACCTTGGCACACTATAGTCTCTAATAGTCCTCTACCTATGTATCTTTTCTTTATGTTCACCTGATACTTCGTCTTATGCCCTCGACATTTGTTAATTCTTGGGAGGAAATTCATCAATAGGAGGATTTAGGTTCATGTTGTTATCTCTACTGGCTCTCCTTCTTAGATGTAAAGTCCTATCGATTTTAGGATCGTAGGATGCTACTTACTCTTATCTCAATCTATTCATACACCATTATTACCTGAAAAGAAAAAAAAAGAAAGATAAAATAAGAAAAAGAAAACACATACAAATAAAAATCAAACCTCACAAAAAAGGCCAATCCCCGACAACAGTGCCAAAAACTTGTTACGATAGCAAATACACTAGATTGATAAGTAATAGAGTGGAGTATTTTTAAGATTTCTAGATATCATACCTAAGGGATTATGTGTGCAAGCTATGATAATTAATTACATGCTAAAGAAT
The DNA here is from genome assembly GCA_037975025.1 of Excoecaria agallocha. Lineage (NCBI taxonomy): Eukaryota > Viridiplantae > Streptophyta > Magnoliopsida > Malpighiales > Euphorbiaceae > Excoecaria > Excoecaria agallocha. The sequence goes on from JBBPFJ010000144.1 coordinate 118,693, forward strand.
CCCCAACTGATGATTGTTGTGTGGCATTCAAAATTATCATTAAAAATAAAAAAGTAAAACTATACAAGTAAAAATGGCAAAAACACTAAAACATAAATTATAAATTCAAAGAAAATAACAATGACTTAAGGCATTGTTCGAGAAATATAATCCTCCCCTTTCCATGCAAGGTTCATTTTAATATAAGAAATTATATGTTTGGATATGGTCAACCCATCTAAAACACTAGTATCCCATTTTGAAGCCTACTATTCTCACTACTCAGTATCCTATTTCGGAGCCTACATAATAGTGAGCATAAGCACAGGTCCCAAGGCCTAGGTGTGAACTAATATTCTATTTTGGAGATTACTAACCCAACAACTATTCATTTTTCTCACTTTTTCAAAAATTACTACACATAAATTCTAAATCTAATTGCTTCCATTTTGAAGTCATAATCAAAACCAAGGCTTATATGAAGCAACACTAAACATGCAACTAGCATCCATTTATCATCTTAAATAAGATTAAAACCATGATGAGCACATTCATACTAAGATGAGCATAAGGGATAGAAAATATCCATACATATATTAATATAAATAAGTTCATAATCTTTACATGGTTAGGGGATTCAAAGATCCCCAAATAATAAAATAACTACTCACTACTCATATTGTAAATAACAAGCAAAATAATAGGAGAAACTATAAAACCCATTTGGAGTTATAGATTTAAAGCTGATGATGCTTCTTCTTTCATTCTCCAAGGTGGAACTTGAGTGAAAGTTGTAACTTGAAGTGTAAGCTAAGTAAAAACTAAGTATTTTTGTATTCTTGAAGTAAAACTAAACTAAAAGAGTGATTTTTACAAGTAAATCTATGAAAACTATGTATGAAAACCCTCAAAATATGAAGAACTATATGCTAAACTACTGGAGAAATAACCTATAGCACAAAACCCTAAAAAGATCTCCTTTAAAAATAGATAACACTGCAGCTTTTATACAGGTATCTAGAAGGCCACGATTGAGACACTTTGTCTCAGTTGAGTCCTATATAGAAAAAAATACATTACTTTGGCCATGGCTAGGACACTTTTATCTCTACTGAGTCACCCCTTCTGGATCAAAACTTCTCCACAGGTTGCATTGGACACGACTAGGATCAATGGTATCAGTTGAGTCCCTTGGTGAAATAATGCATTTTAGGATTCTTCATGGCACACGATCAAGACAATTGGTCCCAGACGTGCTTTGACCTACTTTTCTGCATAAAATTTCAAATAACACTATTAATCACCCAAAAATTTCAATTTTATCAAAATAAACGTAAATAAACATAAGAAGATCATTTTAATACTAAAATCACAAAAAGCATGCAAAATGAGACATAAAAAAAGATAAAATTATATTGAAAATAAACATTAAAATTGAAGTTATCATGTGTATATGATTAGTGTTCAAGTTATAGTACAAAGTGTGTTAATATAGTATAAAGGGATAATTTTTAATAGGGTACATGAGAAAGAGTTTTTATGTAGTGGATAATATTCTCCATATGTAAAGTTACTGATAGGAAATTAAGGTTGATTACGATGCTTTGTATACTTATCAGTGATTCCCTAACAAGCATGGATGTTTGACAAAATATTTCATAATTGAGATAGGGCAAAACATGTGCATTACATAAGAATATGCATATGCATTCTATTGCATACATGAAAGAATCATTCACTTATAACATAACATCATATTACATGTACATGCCCCAACTAAAAAAAGGACACTGATAGGATATACGTTGAGCATAGTAATGACATAACAGTATGATAAGGTTGCCCTTATTCGGAGATAGAGTTATATAAGAAGTGAATCAAGTTAAAGAAAGAATCTAGGGAAGTTAGTAGAGATAATGTTGGATGAAAATTGATTGTGATAGATACAAAAGTATAAAAATAGTAGTAATATATACGAGTAATAGTTATGGGTATGAATTTCGAGGATGAAATTCTTTAAGGAGGAGAAAATTGTAAGAACCAAAATTGGACCTAGGAGGATTTATGGGAATTGATATTATATTAAGGTTCAATCAAGTTTAATTATTTAAAGTATTATAAATTAAGACAGTATGATTATTATTTTAAGTGATAGATGGTAAAAAGGTTATTTCACCATTTGTATCATTGGAATAAAAATATAGTTAAGGGGTCAATTGGGACAGAAATGTGTTTTAGTGGGTGCAATTAAAAAGGGAAAAGTTAATTAAGCAGTATGGGTCAATTTTAAAAGAAAGGAGATATGGGATATGTTTTTAAAAGAGAAAGGATATATGGGTTAGATTTTAATTGAGAAAGAATCCCTTGGGGCAGTATTCTTACATGCAAAAGAATGAGGGAGCATTAGGACATTTTAACTCTCATTTAATAGTTGGCCTTTTGCATATAGGAGAGAGAAATTCATTTTGTGGTTCTTAAAGAGAGGGAGATGGCAAGGTGGGAAAAATGCAGATTTTTCATTCTTAATTTCTCTCTTTCAAAACTCTAGCAGTCTCTTTCTCTCATCTCTTTAACAATTTCAATTTTTTTGGATGAAATTACAAGGGTGTTTAGCTATAAATTTTAAGGGTATATCCATCATTTTCTTCTTAGGTTGAAAGGTATTAATTGAGATAAAATTCTGGAATTTTGGATGTGCATGTCTTATGAAGAAGAAGAAGAAGAAGAAGGGGTTATGAGCTAAGGGGAAAAATGGTGGAAAAGAGGAATTGGAGACAAATTTAGAGTTGCATATCCAAGTTTGGGAACTTCTTTCTTGTTGTATGAGATTATTATGGTTGGAATTGTTGATTAACATATGTAAGGGATGTATTTATAATTGGTAATATAGTTTTAAAGATGGAAGTTGAAGATTTATGCTTTGCATGTGTTCATTTGATAGAAATATGTGTTGGTTCACTATAAACCAATTTCTATCTTCAGAGTATATTTTGAGTTATACAACTATAAATATGGTGTTTATAGTTTGTGATTACACCTAAGATATGGACTTATATTTTAATAGAATAAACCTTTGTCTGATTCTGCCTTTAAGTATGTTTAATCTTGAGTTAAAGTTGAATGTGAGCTACTGTCTAGTTATAGTGAGCAGACAGTAGTACTTTTGGCATAATGTTTGGTAGAGGGGTCAAAATGCTATGAGCAAAAATTTTGGGTAGAATAGACATATAGGAAGACAATTTTCATGATGAAAAGTTAGTCTAATTTTATACTTATTTTATTTTAAGAATTTTCAAATTTGTGATAACAATGGTTGTCATTGTTGATAAATCTACATTTGAGTTTACTGGACTTCTCTGGAGTGTTTTGTTAATAATTTGAGTTATAAAGCAAAACATTAACTAATTTTACTTGGGTTAGAATCCATACTTTCATATCTAGGTTTTCTATAAGACAACCAAGTCAAAATTTGCCTTTAATTATGTCAAAAAATCAGATTGAAAATTTGGTAGCCTCTAGCCTTGTCATTAGAAATAGTCTTTAGTAATTTTTAATTATTTTGAGATTTACAGATAATTTTGAGATGATTTTTAATGTTCAAGAAACTAAAAACATAAAGAAAGAAGTTTGTATAAGGCCACTTTGCCTAAAAATGATGTTTAAATGGTCAAAAATCTCAAACAATATAAACCGGTAAATCTTCCTATATACAACATGTATGTCACGGTTAGTACCAATATGGTAATGACCGTGAGGTCAGTCCAGAACTTAAAGTGCACCTTTGTCACGGTCAGTACTTATTTGGTAATGACCGTGATCATTCTTTGTTTCTTTTATAATTGATTTAAAGGTTCCAAATTGGTACCAAAGTCAACCTAAGCCTTCTTAAACATCTTTAGATCATTTCACAATGAAGAAATATTGTATAAAGAGGTAAAAGTAAGCAAGTATGAACTATATAATGATCAATGTCTTTTAAATTTTAAAGAACGAGACTAGCATTAAGGTTTAACGATAAAGGGAATCATGAAAATAAAAATAATATGTGTATATGACTTGTATATGGGTAAATATATAATTATAACCTTGATGGTTCACATGAAATGATACTGGAATACCTAGAAGCATATGCCACTATTAATTGCTATGTTATGAATTGTGTAATGTTAAATAATTACATGTTTAAAACTTGTACATTGTTGTGATTGCTTATTTTTTTTGTGTGTGTGTGTGTGTTTGTGTATGTATGTATGTATATATATATATATATATATATATATATATATATATATATATATATATATATATATATATATATATATATATGATAGCAAGTATAGGTGTGCATTCATGAACATACATCATGTTGTTAAATGGGCTAAATTGTATAAGTATACTTCATAGATAAAATTATTATGGACATGTGCTAGCATATCATGTGATTAAAGGAATTCAATATAGAATGATGAAAAGTATCATCACCATAGATATGTGAAAAAGTACAATATATAAAGATAGTGTAAGAGGTCATTTTTGCCTGTATTGAGTCTAGGATGTGGATAGATAGGCATACCTATAAGGGTATTCTGTAACTACTTTAGAACAATTATAACCCCATTTGGGTTCTAGTGGAACCTATTTATGCCAGCAAATAGACATGATCCCATTTGGATCATAAACAACCCCATTTGAGTTGTAGGTAACCTCGTTTGGGCTAGCTTCACCAAGTTATTTGTTTAACCCTATTTGGGTCTTTATACTTATTACCTATGGGTATCTTACTCATACCTTTGGGTGCTACTATCATAATCATCATACCTTCGGGTGCTACCATTATATTACATCATGTTATCCACTTCTTTAGAAAAGTATAGGCTTATTATAGGTTAAGGAAAGCATTGTGTAACATTAAGAGATGAAGAAGAATGATAATTCTTAAAGTTTATTTTTACATTATTCTCATATGACATCTTTAATTTGCATAAAGATAAGTGTGATAAGTAATAGGATATACATATGAACTTTTATGTTAATGTTGTTTTAACTATAAGTATATCGATGAGCATATGTTCTTATAGATGTATGAATTTTTCTGAATATTTTTAAAGGACTTATATGAACCTTGGAATATGAAAAGTTATGAAATCCATGATGCAATTTCATAATGGTTGATTTATATAAATATTGGTAAAAAAAGTAAAATATTTAATAGATGGTAAAATGTTATGTATATTGCTAATGCTATAATTGATTGATTTATATGTCAATGATATAGTTGTATGTATAAGTATTATTTTTGATGACTTTCTTATGAAGTCTTCTTCATATTTTTAAGTTCCCCACTAAGCTTTATAGCTTAGTTTGTGTAGGTTATCGAGGTAGGAGTTCTTCTCAGGTATAATATCTGCAATGATCGGCCAGCACAAGAAAGAGATTAGAAGTATATAGTTTTTTTTAAGTTTTAATTTTTGATGTTGGAAAGTCAATAAAGTAAATATGCTTAATAGTTGTATATATATGTTGTAATGTCAAAAAGACTCATTGTTAAATTTTAAATGTGAAGTTCATATGTTATGCTTTAATTTCTCATAAGATATTTGATATAGTATAGTTAAGGATATAATAGCATAGTAAAGCATGTTTAATGGAACAAGATAAAGTGATATAGCTAAGTATCGGACAAAGGTATTATGCTTCCCTTAGGCAGTCCCTTGCCTATTTTCGTCATCTGTAAGAATATTTTGGGTATTTTTCTTGTATATTTTATATTTTTGTGTATTTTTATGTCATTTATTAATTTCTTATGTATTTATACATTTTTCAATCCAATTTTACTTTTGTACCTAAGTCTCTTCTGGTACAAATAAATCTATGATAATTTTTTTGTTTTATTTGAGGACTTTATCTTATTTTTCATGTGATTTTTTTGAGTATTTGATACTTTTGCTATGGAGTTTTTTTTTGTTTTTGCATAGGAATTTATGCTCCCGAACTGGTCACCATCCCTTTCCTAGGTGTCTTGGTTAAATATTACGTTATTTTATTTATTATGGTTTTTTTAATTCATTATTTGATTTCATTTATTTTTTTGGTATTTCATTTTGAATGTATTATTTTTGGGGATGTAATAGTAAAAAAAAAAAGACTTTTCGAGCACATTAAAGGCAAATGCTTTCAACAAATTTTCTTAAAATAAATTGGGTTTTTTTCCAAATAACAGACCAATGTCAAAATTTTTAGCCAAAATTCACACAACATAATAAAGTACCTTATTGTAAATATGCATGAGGGAACCTACATTCTCAAGCTAATTAATAGCCTATTTTGTGTATGATATTTCTTTTGTACATTATTTTCGCTGTGACAATTTTTTTATGTAATAATTCTTACGGAGGATTTTATTTTAAGTATTTATTTATTATTTTGTTATTGGGATGTTTTTTTTAATTCCGCACTTTTGCATTATGTGAGAAAGGAGAGGGAATTAATTATAAAAATCAATTATAAAATAACAACTAACCAAGATGCCCAATAAAAGTAATGTCTCGAACACCAATCTTAGTTTAGGCATAAAAAGGTTGAGATTTATTTTTCAACGTTCTGTTGAATGCCGATTCCATGACACCTACCTTTTTTGTCCTATTAGTAGACACCTTTATAGGTTAACTACTAACAATAAATTGGGCTTGATTCCTTTTTATTATGAAGTGACCAATTTATGAGTTAAGCAAGCCTTCTCTGGTCTCAAACCATAAAAATAGGCCTCCGATAGTGAACCTAGATACAAATGGCGGCATCGGCCCGCATCACAGTCATCTCGACCATAAAGTTATGCCTTTACTTGTGGGCACACACAATTATTGTTTGTGTAAGGCCCCTAACATGACTTTAATCAGAAATGCATGATTTTATAGGGTGGTATGCGATTAAGAATTAATTAAAGATGTGAACTTCGTATTAAAGGCATGAGACTAGTGATAATTTTATTTTATTATATTAATTACATGAAATTATTTTGGTATAAATTTATTCGAGGGTGTAATTGAAGCTTGAAATATTAATTGAGGGGTTAATTGGTTAATATATAAATTCGAGGGATAATTAGGAAATAAATTAAGTAAAGGAGGGGTTGATTTAAGAAAAATAAAAAGGAAAGAGTTTAATTAGTCACATGTAAAAATTATAGAGAGAATTGTGGGATATGCAATTTCTTAAGGACTAGGAAGGGAATTTTCCCTACTATTATATATAAGCTGATTTTAGTGGAAAGAAAGAGAAATGGGAGAGTGGATAAAGAGAGAGGGATGGCATCTAAGGCAGCTTTGAGAGATTTCTTCTTCTTCTTCTTCTTTTACAATTCTATCTTAATCTCTCAATTTCTCTAAGAATTCTTGAAGAAAATTTCATACATATTGGTGGTTTAAGAAATTTTTGGTGTAAATTATTAAGGTATGGTTTTAATCTTTTATTATCATCACTATCATCTCCTTCTTATTTCTTTTATTGAGAAGTTGGTTGGGTAAAATGCTGGAAATGATTGATTAAAGAATGAAATTAATTGTAGAAAAAGAAGGTAAAGGTAGAAGGAATAAAGAAAAAAGGTATTGCAAAGGATTGAAGAGCTAAAGGGAATTTGACTAAGGTATGGACAATAGTATTTCCATACTTTAAAGTAGGTAATTAGAGTTTAAATGATGATTAAATGTTTGACATGGTTAATTGAAAAGAGAAATAATTTTAGGAAATGTTACAACAAGTGAAGACATGAAAATCTTATGAATTAATGGCTGTAATTTTAGCATAAATTGAGTTAGAAAGCTTTAATTGAGGCCATTTCAATTTCTAAGGTTACATAAGAAATATGTCTACAAATTTTTAGAAGGGACCTAGCACTAAATTTGTTTTTAAGCCACCCAAATATTTAATTGAAATTCATGAGAGCTATTGATTTTGATTCTGGAATAGTTTGTAAAAATTATAATGTATTTTCGTGTAAAGTGGTTGGAATGCTATGAGGTAAAATTATTTGAAAAGTAAACTTCTAAATATACATTTCACATGAAAGAAGAAATGCCTAATTTTATTCTTAAGCATATCAAATTTTAGTATGAATCTCGTAGGAACTGTTTGAACTGTTAAGGTACATATTTTGGTATTTTAGGCATAAGTCTTGGTAGAGGAGTCAAAATTCTATGATGTAAAAATCTAGGTAAACTAGATACTTAGGATCATGATTTTGATGAAGGAATGTTGGCCTAATTCTTTGATCATTTTATTTTATGAATTTTATAAGTGATAATAAAAGAAAAATAAAATTATTTTTGGTAGTATGAACAACCTATGGTTTTCTCGAATATCTCAGGTTATAGATATGATATTAAGATGAATCTTGTTGTTTTAGAAACTAGACATATGGGGGAATAAGTTTTTAGTAGGCCACTTGGCCTAAAAATGATGTTTTCTAAATTAAAAATGACACAAAATCTGGATCTAGAATTCTGCCTCTGTGCAGAATTTTGGAGGCAGAATTTTTAATGTTGTTATATTAAATGTGTGCCTACATGGAAGAACATTGAATTATATGGCATGTAATATAATTTTGACAAAGGTCTATATATATATATATATACATAAGTAAAGATTATTGATAATGCTATAAAAATATTCATATATGATCAAACTTATGTACATGCTTGTTCTATGCAATTATTCTTACATATTTATACTCTAATGATGTATTAGGTTTTTATTTGAACATGTACTTATACTATGAAACAAGAAATGTTTTATCATGACTATATTCACAAGTGGTGCCTAAATGATAACATGTTAAAGTACATGATCACGATGATATATGTTTAAATATTGATACTCGTATTGTTATACATATTTATGAATACATGTATATACACTGAAGATTATGTATTTTTTATAATCACATGTATGTACAAATTGTATAATATAAGTACAAGCATGATATATGAAATGAGCTTGAACATAATATTGCCTATTACTTAAGTTCGAATGTGGATAGATAGGCGCCTATAGGGATATTACAGCTGCCACTGTTTACCCTGTGTGGGTTTAAATTATAGTTGATCCTATTGGATCATGAACAACCACGTTTGGGTTGTTGGTTGACCCCATTTAGGTCCATTTGACCGGTCCACCGTACAGTCGACCCCGTTTGGGTCTATAGTTTTGATATCTTCGGATATCCATCGTTTTGATACTCTCTGGTATCCACCATTCCTGTTATCCACCTTTAGAACTTAAGCAGGCCAAATTTGAGTATAAATACATCACAGTTAATTATAGTATAATGTATAACTCTTGCATATGTTATATGGAATAGCTTGTTTAACCATGGTTTCCAATGCATGTAAATATATATATATATATATATATCAATGTACAGATCATTTATATAGTGGTGATAATGTTGCTAAAGTAAATGTATGATTATGTTGTTGTTTAAAATTTCATACCTTATCATATACCCATCTTTAACATGTTTTGTTTAATGTTTCAATTGATGTATGATATATAACATTTTGACAATCACTGTGAGTGGTTGTCTTCCATGTTTAGTTTTCCCCACTAAGCTTTATAGCTTAGCATGAGTTATTTTATCCATATAGGTTCTTCTGTAGTCAAAACTTTCTCTCAGGAACGTACTCTACATCAGGAGGATCCAACACCAGTTCATAAAAGTTGATGTAGGGACTTTTGGTTAATTTTGTGTAAATTAATTAATATGCTTAAATTATATATGTAAGTTATATAATATATGCGAAGATAAGGTTATACTAAACTAACTATGAAAATGAGTTATATGTGTATGCACTTAGGAGGCAGATTGATAATATGTAAATTGATATGCATGATGATCAAATTAATGAATCATTTTAATGACAAATATTGGTTAATTGGGTTAACATCCTAATAAGATATAATTGAATCGTATGGCATGGTATTGATTAAGGCAATAAAATTAGGGTGTTTCAGCTTGAACAAACACTTTTCTTAAAAAAGTAATGCAATGACCAGAGGCTTCGGGGAGAATAAGGAATTAGCTGCTCATATTGGAGAGTTCGACATTTGATACAAGTCTTGGTTGGTAATAAAGGATCAAATTTTAGCATTATTTTGTAGCTGAGCTACATACACCTCCCCTCAAGCCAAATAAGGTGTCCTAGAACTTATATGTAGATGGAACAGTGTCCTCTGAAGGAGATGGCATTGGGATAGTCTTAACAAGCCCCGAAAGAATTTCTATTTGATGAATGGCTTGAATATCTTTCCATATGTCCAATAATGTCGCAAAGTATGTAGCTTTATGCTTCAAATTATAGCTCCTCATAGACATAAGACCATACTTTTTACTCATTCATTCCAATTCTTAGTTAGTTGTCAGTTAGATGCTTGGACAATTTGAAGCCAATGAGCAAACAATGTTGAAGTATTAAGATCTTATGGTCGCTTTACTGTCTCAACTTGAAAAAGGTAGAAGTTTGTAAGCCATTTAGCAGATACCTCGAAAGGAAATTAAAGAAGCTAATTATTTAGCCAAATAGGCATCCTTCTGTAGCAATATAGAAACGGCGGATATAGTATGGGCTGTCATCATCCAGACATCATATAAGACTTATTTAGTTTAGCTCAACAAGCAAATAGATGGATAAGAGTTGTTAATTTATTAGTTTTTAGATACATATGCCCTTCCAGATGACCAAACTAAAGCCAAAAAAGTTGTTCGATTATCTAGCCTCTATGCCACCTTGGAGGGCAAGCTGTATAGGTAGTCTTATTAACACCTCTAGTAATTATACTTATGTTCAGAAGAAGACAATTATATCCTTAGGGAAATATATAAAGGAATTTGTGGTATGTATAAGGGTGCCCAAATAATAGCTTAGAAAACCCTTCTATAGGGGTATTACTAGCCAAAAATAGAAGCTGATGCAAAGGAGTTAGACAGAAATGTAACAATTGCCAGCAGTTCGGTAAGATTATACATCAGGGGTCAATCCAACAAACCCTAATATATAGTCAATGGCCTTTTGCACAATAGGGAATTAACATTCTAGGTCCTTTTCCATTAGCCATCGGGCATAATAAGTTCTTAGTTATCTCAATGGATCATTTTATGATATGGGTTGAAGATGAACCCTTGGCAACCATCACTCTAACAAACATAATTAAGTTTATCCAAAGGTCCATTATCACCAGGTTTGGCATTTCATGCACTTTCATTATTGACAATGGAAAACAGTTTGATTGTCAGTTTTTTAGGAACTTCTATGAAGAGTTACGTATTCAACTTAGATTCACCGCGGTTTATCACCTCCAATCAAATGGCATGATCGATGTAACTAATAAAACCATCTTAATAGGCCTGAAGAAGAGGTTGGATGAAGCTAAAGGCCTTTGGGTGGATGAGCTAAACAATGTGCCTTGGGCAAATTGAATATTCCTTCGACTAGCAATAGGTACAACACTCTTCTTCTTAACTTATAGAGTTAAAGCAGTCATTCCATATGAGACCTAAATGATAAACATTAAAACCAAATGATATGATGAAGAGACAAATAAAGATAGGCTGCTACACCATTTAGACATGCTAGAAGAAAAGTTGGAGCATGCTCAACTCTAAGCCATAGCATACAAATAATGCATGGAATCTTACCATGATCATAAGTTAGAGCCCAGATGCTTTGAGTAGGCAAACTCATCCTTAAAAAGGCCATTGAAGTGCAGATTGCAGTTGGGAACTAAATGAAGTGCACAAAGTCTGAATTTTGGTGCTTATCACCTGAAGGACATGTTTGGGAAGCTTTTACCATACTCTTGGAACACCACAAGCATCTCTTATTCAAATTGGAGCTCATTTTGATAAATTTTCCAAAAGCATTCTTTGTTACTTTTAGATCAGTTTAACAGTTTTGCTAAGAGCATTCTTTGTTACATTTAGCTCCATTCAGCAGTTTTGCCACGAGCTTTTTTTTGCTCATTTTGTCAATTTCACCATGAGTAATCTTTGTTATTTTGAGTTCAATTTAGCAATTACACTGTTAACATTTTCAATTACTTAAGCTCAAATTTGACAGTTATTCCACGAGTGTTTTATGTATTAAAGCTCAGTTCGACAATTATGCCATGAGCACATCCATTAATAGTATGAATAGCCTAGTTCGGTAATTTTTCTAGGGATATATCTCATTATTTAGCAATCTATCAATCTGCTAATCAAATTTTAGCTTGCCATTTTATCTTAGCATTTTTTTACTACTTTGAGCTTTAGTCATTTGCAATACTTATAATTCCTTTGTGTTATAATACATTGCTTACACTAGATTATCACTTATTAACATAGCTTGACAAATTTCATTATTTATTGATAGAAGCAAGATCAATATAAAGTTAAATAACACAATTCAACAATCATAGCTAATAAAATGAAAATCAGCACAAGAAAGCAATTTCATTGCAAAAACATAATTCATTACAACAAGTTTGCCATAAAGTGCAAGCGTTGTTCATTACATCGAAAATAAAAACCTAACTAAATTTATTGGGCTAGATCTCGTTATGACGTGCACCAAACCCAAGGCTTCCAAGTTGCTCTTGAAAGCCTAATTTTAAGGCTCGAGACTAGATAAAGGTTTATTTAACTCATAAAGGTTGGTCACTTCGTAATAGATATAATTTTATTCCCATCTATATCTAACAATCAAGCTATGAGGGCATCTGCTGGGAACCATAAGATAAGTATCATAGAGTTGCCATCCAATAAAATATTGAAAAAGTGAGTTCTAACTTTATAAGACCAAAACTAGATATAGTTCGAGACCTCACTCTTATTTATAATGTAAATGATTATATAAACAAGTGTTTATTATTAATTATTTTGACCCTTTCCTCATGTGTTATTATGGCAAAGAATTGAAAGGCATATTCAAGCATATAAAAAAGCAATAAAGCAATGCATCAAATTATATATTACATGATCAAAAATAATAATACAAACATCTATTACTAAAGCTATGACTCGCTCATGACTCAAAGCCATAAGTCAGCCCTGAATCACCCAATAGATACTAGAGCGATGCAATGAACATTTAAAATCAACCAAAATACAAATTTTAATCACATAATTCATGAATTTGGTTCAAACCTCACCAAAATGTCATTTTATGCAGAAATTAGCACAAGGTAAGGCCAAAACAAAAAAAAAAATGCATAAAATCACCATGTGAGGATCAAGATCCATGCATCAAAATGTAAATAATGAAATTCCTTATTTCAAACTTAAAGCCATATAAAAACAAAAGATTCATGCCTAAAACTCAGTAAAACACATGAATAAATAATTAACATATGGTTTTAGGCAAAAAAGATGAAATTGTCAAAGAGCACAAAATAGAACAAAAAACAAAGCAAGAAGAAAAAGATAAATAGTAAACCTATAATTCCTTTAATAAAAAATATACATGAAGAAACAATTAACCACTAAATTGAACTATAAATAAGATTTAACACAAACATAATATAGCTCAAATCTCAAATATAAATAAGGAAATTAAAAAAGAAAATTACAGAAAAATATGTACAAATAAAGGCATGTATTTATAAAGAGAAAGCTCAAAGATCTATATGAGACTAAGAATTTTACAGCCTCTCAAATTACCTTCAATTGAGTTGCTTTAAACTAAGAGCAGCCCACACTTTTTGACTTTTTTCTCCTTCTTCTTCACTGGTTCCTTTAGGTTTTAGTAAAATAGAGATATTTTTTTTCCAAAATTCCTCTCCCCTTTAGAAAGGTAAAGTGATTGGTGTTTAAAAAAATCATAAGCCTTAAATGTTTTAGATTATGCTAAGAAAAAAAAAAGGAAGATTTTTTTTAGAAAATTTTAATCCCTTATTTCAAGGGAAAAACTAGAAATCTAAGAAAAAATATCCAGTTATGGCCTTGACTAATGAGCCCAGGGCGTGACTAGAAGTGGATCCTAAAAAACTTAAAATGCCCTTCACAGGCACAACTAGGGTGAGTTATAGCCTAATTCGGTGAGTCATGGCTTTGACTTACATCCAGTGATGCGAGTGACAGGTAGGAAAGATAGGGGTGAGTGGCACTTAAGGGCCGTGACTCAGGGGTGAGTTACGAGCTTGACCTGTGAGTCAAGATTGTGACTTACGTCTAAGTTTTCTTTTAGCCCTTAAATTTATGCCTTTTGCTTAGCCAAAAGAAAGTGTGGGATAAAGCTTTGAAATATCATTTTTAACCCAAAAAAACCATAAAGAGAGCTTGTAATATATTTTTTAAACAATAAAAACCAGAGAAGGTCGTAGTGCTTTCATTCTCTTGCTATTTAGAGCAGCATTATCTATTGGATTTTAACGGTTACATGCATCACATACATGAGCGAAATTTTAAAATTTTTTCACCATTAGATCTGATCTTGCCATGAATACATAATATAACTATATGAGAATAAGAAAACTCACCTTTGATTTTTTGTTGAACAGTTGATTTTACTTCGCACCGGGTTGTTGCAAACCACAGTGTCCAAAATTGAACACCTCCAATGAGTAATCCACATTAGAGAGGGATAAATTGAACCAACAAATTGGTGTTTGACTAGGGCTGGCCGAAATTCCAAGAAGCTAGCTTGGAGTTGGAGCACAAAGGAGAGAGAGATTAATGAAAAAGACTTTCTTTTTGTTTTAATGACTTAACTCTAATTCCTCATTAGTTGGCCTTTTATAGTTAGGTTAAAATTCCAACTCCTTAATGAGAAAATTGCTGGAGAATTATTAATTGGGTCTCTGGAATTAATTATAATAATTTGGGCTTAATTAAATTCAATTTAAACCTTTTCATAAAAGACTATGCACAAAACCCACAAACTAGACCCTTTGTGCAACTAATTGGATTTAAATATCCAAATGGATTCTAAATCCAACCAAATTAAATATGTGAGTTCCACAACACTTATGTAACATATATAAATTAATTTGGTGCATGAAATAGGCCATTAAGTCCTTTTGTTCTGGACTTGGCGTGTGGCCCTTATAGAAGGGCTTTCGCCAACTGCTTCATTCCTCTGGCCCTTAATAATTCTTCCAATGGACTTATTAATTATTATACCAGTCCTATAACACTTATAGTAGTCCTATAACACTTATAAGACAATAATAATTAATCATGAAATACATTATTTCAATTAGGTCCAATTTACAGAACATTTCTCAAAAGTTTCGCGGACAATTTTATTTGATCATAATTAATCAAACTTTTTAATTAATTATTATCATATTCACTTCTCTACCTTCATAATAATATCAAATATTATTTTCCTTGTCATTTTACCATTTTACCCTTTTCTCTATATGTGTGTGACCTATTGGGTTCCTGTCCATGTTGGCAGTATAATATGTAATTGTGAGTTTTATTCAAAACTCACATGATTTAAACTCCTTTAAATAATTTTATCAATCTCTATTGATATTTTGATACATCATTATACAAGTCATGATTGGCCTCTAGCTAAGCATCATGACTACCCAAATGTCAGGAAAGTCATGTGGTTTGACTGTACCTTTCTATAGAAACAATTATCGTGCAATTACTCCTTTCACCACTCTTATCTCAATTAGATTCTGAGTACGGATTTCTGTCAACTCATATAAATCTAATTATGTATGTTCTATTAATTTAATCATTGTTCCTAAAATGCCCTTTATGGATCTCTATCCATCTTGGCATTTTACTCTGGCCAGAGATTCTCTGAACAAGGTAATTATAGAATCATGCGAGATAACTTCCCTTATTAAATCTGGGATGGTGAATCCTTTGTCAATCACTCAACTATCTTTAAGTAGGTCATGATATACCCAATCTCCTAACTATGTTCACTCCCAGTTGGAAGTAATCAGTTATGGAGTCAAAGTATACCACTTGCTACTTAAGATAACTTTGGTGATCTCAAGTCTAAGGATACTTGCACAACCGCTATGAAGAGATTCCTCACTAACATAGATTTAATATCCATGTAAGGATTCTCTTTGTAGGTCTCCAATGAACTTGTTCTTCTAACAAGCATCCACATGTTAGCTTTGATTATCTTCCATAATCACAGTTATGAGAACCACTGCTTCAACCATTCAAGAAGTATAACATGTGCTAGTCTGTCCGAATTAACAATGTCCTATCTTATTAATTCTATGACTAGGGATATTTAGATATTAACACATTTGCATGCAATAGACATCTCACATCATGAACACCTTCATGATTGCCTTTGCACTGTGTTTATAATATCTAGCACTTCATTTATTAATTTAAGATTTACAAACTTATGTATTTAAACATAGCATTAATAAATGAATGATGCCTTTTATTAAGAATATAAATTTTATACATATGAAAAACATCCCTATTACATGGGCTCTAGGGCATACTCTTTAACATTATCCTCATAAGTAAGTTCGACAGAGGCTTCCTTGAGGTCTAGTGTCTAGAGTTTAGTGCACTAGTATCTAAGTTTGCCAAAGTTCAAAGTAAAAGATAAAAGGTGAATATCTGAGGTAGCAAATCTTCGATTGTAATGAATACATTCCACTTGAGCAATGAATTTTTAGTTAGGTAATTACAATTAGCTTGTCAATGTGTTAACCCTATGTTGACTATCTTAATTAGTGCTAGCTTGTCGGCATACATAATCAAAATAGTTTTTCATATTTAACTAGCTCCAGCTTATCAGCATGCAGAATAAAAAAAGAAGTTTGGTTGATGCAGCCTTGCTGTTATGTTTAACCATGATGATTGGGGCAATCAATGCCAACTTATCTACATGTCAAATCTCTATTTGCTAAACTAATTGATGCATGTTTATTAGCACATCGCACTCGTGTTGATACCTTATGGATGCCAGCCTATTGGCATGTCAGCGTAAGATTTGTGTTTGTATAATTTGGATCTATCAGGACTTTATTTTGATCTAATTGTCTAACCTTTGTAGTGTTTTGAAAGCTATGATGGGAGTTCCATAGTATGCAACTATGTTAAAATTTCCCTAATTGAGCAAAAAGCGATAGATTAAACAATAATCTATTGCTTAAGTCATCGATCTTAAAAATTTTCACCTTTTTATATATTGTGACAATATGTACACGTGGGTAATTATCCATTTTTATTTCATTTTACTTTATCATGTTTTATTATTTTGCTTTTGTTGTTGTTGTTTTTTTTCCTTAATAATAATTCCAAGATAAATGGATGTGTTTAAATATCATTCGAGGACATCAATAGATCACGTGAAGAAATAATACAAAGCCAACAAATGTAAATAAAAATAAAAGCACATAGTAGTTTCATAAAACCCAATTCAAAATACATCTCCCTAAAAATAATCTCATATATCATCTCTGACGGCTCAAATATGGAGGACCTAGGGGTCTAGATGGGGGACCTAATGTACTAGGAAGGTCTATTAATGGCATAAGTGGCTAAGATGGCTCTATCTAGAAAGGGTTTATATGTGGCAGCAACGGTGGTGAATGAGGTACCTCAAATTGGAATCCCATCACCTCAACTAATGGTGCTAGGATGTAGCTAACAAGCCCTGTTAGCTGAACAACACTTGCATACACCTAGG
The DNA here is from genome assembly GCA_037975025.1 of Excoecaria agallocha. Classification (NCBI taxonomy): domain Eukaryota; kingdom Viridiplantae; phylum Streptophyta; class Magnoliopsida; order Malpighiales; family Euphorbiaceae; genus Excoecaria; species Excoecaria agallocha. Next base: position 136,332 of record JBBPFJ010000144.1, read on the forward strand.
CTATAGCTATCTCTTATTAGCATAATGTTGCCTCTATTTGAATAAGGCATGCAGCATACTACTCCTAACCTATTACTATGCTATGTTTGATGTCGATAATTATCATCTATATCTTTTGTGATGTCGCCTTATCGTAGTAATCGATGCACCTAGGATTTGGATTTTTCAATTAAAAATTCAATTAGTAGCGATAACAATACCATGTAAACCCTAAAGGTCTTGTCTTAGAGTTCCAATAGCAGCTTCGAGGCTACCTAGCCTTCCCTCTATATCCATGGGAGCAAGTGTGGTAAAGTTTGGGAAAGAAGGCATCGGTCCTTTAAAAGTAGATGTGTCTGAGTAACCCTCATATATGGATGGCATATAAAGCCTAATGGAACCTCGTGGTGGCATAGGCTACAATGTGCATGCCCTGCTAACTGATCCGATGTAGCCCTCATACCTGAACCTCGAGTCTCTATAGAGTGGACCTGATGTGGAGAAAAGTGGTCACTAAATAGCCTCTGCTCAGACTACTCCTCATCCGATCCTATTATAGGCCATCACCTATATATGTGCAATCTCTAATCTACTTCCTCTAGGGTAAGCAACTTTTAACCAATCAAATTCTGTATGATCATCCGTAGGTCTAAGGCGGCCTTAAAACTTACCAGCACACTACTTAGGATGCGCATCAAAAAGCTAACTTGTATCCTAGTTGTGTTTTCGGAGGCTTACTTTTAGGGTCCAAGACCAAATAAGGCCCATTATAACTCATAAGTTGGCTACTTCACAATAAAATGGGGTTAGACTCAAATTATTATTGACGGTGAACCCATGAAGGCATCTAATGTGGGCTCAAAGAGGTAGGTGTCATATAGTCACCCCATCTAACCAAACATTATGAAATAAATCTCGACCTTTTGATGCTCAAATAGATATTAGTGTTCAGAACATCACTCTTACTTGGCATCTCAATTAGGTGTTGTTTTATAATTGAGTTTTAAATATTAATCCACTACCTCCCTTCTCACATGATGCATTGCATATTAAAAAAAAATCAATCAACTCAAAAAGTGATAAACAAATAATAAATCATATAAAAAGGAAATAAACAAACAAAAGGTCCTACTTAAATTATTTCATAGGCAAATTGTCCAATTGAAGAAGATAAAAAAAAATCATACATAAATCGTGGAATATATTGGGTTGGGAATATTGGTTCCGTCATGCATATTTCAAAGAAGGCTTTTATTATATTATGTGAATTTGGGCTAAAAACTGGACATTGGCCCATATTAATGAAAGAGAACCCAATTAATTAATAAAAATGATTTAAGTGAAATTTTTACTTTAACATGCAAAAAAACAATTTTATTACTACCTTTTACCTCCATAAAATAAATACAATTAAAATTAACAAAATACCAAAATTAAAATAAATAAAAAATAATAATAAATAAACTAAAACCCTAAATGTAAAAAAAAATAAAATAAATGAAAGAAAAGTGTGAACCAATTGAGGGAATGACTCCAAAAGCATGATCATCTCTTCAGAAAACTCCAAATGCATATTAAATCAAATTCTCACACAAAAACATAAGAATCAATCAATTAGCATCTTAAAAGATAATGATTATTGAGAAATAAATTAACATAATACATTAAACAAACCATACTAGAAAAACATAAATATGCACAAAAGTGAAAAATATTCATATAAAGGTGTAAAATAAAGACTAGGAAAATAAATATGGAGAAAGGACACACACAAACATGAAAAATGATAAAAAAACATTTAAAACAGGTAAAAAATATCAGCCACAGATGCCCTTGGAAGGTGTCGGATGCCCTTGGCCAAAGGAGGGATGGGACGAGGAGAAAGCACTATAATGTCTCGTTTATTGCATTGACATATAGGCATCTATTACTTTTTTCCCCATCTATTGCTTGAAAGATAGATATAGGAAGTAGGCCTTATTTTAAAATATACAAAGACTTCAAACAAACCCTAAATATGTAATTTTATGGCCCTAAAGCATGTCAGATCTAAAGTGTTATCCCTAAATCACATTTTAGCTACATAATGGTAAAAAGAATAAGTAAAATAATAACTTAAACACAAGTTACAAGACATACATCCAGAGAGGAAATCACACCCTAATATATTACTCTAGCACATTAACAAATTCAAATTGTTACCATTAGCTTGTCAATTTGTTAGCCTTTGGTTGGATAGTTACCATTAGTTTGTCGATGTGTTAACCCTTGGTTGGGTAGTTCCCATTAGTTTATCGATGTGTTAACCTTTGGTTGGATAATTACCATTAGTTTATCAATGTGTTAACCCTCAGTTGGGTAGTTACCATTAGTTTGTTGATGTGTTAACCCTTAGTTGATAGGCTAATTAGTGCCACTTTGTCAGCATAAAAAATCGAGATGAGTTGATTTTATATAATTAGTGCCAATTTATTGACATATAGGATCAAATTTGATTGTTGTGTTTGAATAGCATTGATTTATCAGTATGTAGGATTAAACGAGACTATAAAATGGTTGGTTGGTCCCATCTATAAGCATACCTAACCTTACAATTATGGTGGTTGACACCGTCTATAGGCATGTCTGCCTACTTTGGAATAATATTCTTATTAGGGAATTTCTGGCAAATATGCATTCGTGAGGAGTCACTGATAGCATATGTTTGAAAGTTTGCTCTATATCTATAGGCGTACCTTGGAGGTACTACAACATAATTCTCTTAATTTAATGTTTATTTTTAGTGTATTTCTATTTTCATCTCGTTTTACATGTTTTTCCTATTTTAGGTGTTTAAATTCTGTTTTTATGCCAAATGGGATTATTTTGTCAATTATGAAGTTTTTTTATTGATTAATGGTGTATTTTTTATTTTTTTTGCAGAAATAGTGGCTAGCAATTAGCTGAGACCATTTGTATCTGCCATGTGCCATGCAGATCCCTAAAATGCACTATTTTACCAAGGGACTTAGCTAAGACCAACTATCTCTTCTGTGTCTAATATAGAATTAATGAATGATTTAGTTAAAAAGGTATGCACGATTGAGACAAAAGTGTCCCGGCCGTGTCCTGAAGCCATATTACTTTTTTAACCAATTGGACTCAACTAAGACCAATTTTTTCAACCATATCTTGCATTGGATTAGTATAAAAGATGTATTCTATCTAGATGTAAATGAGATCTTTTTAGGTTTTTGAAGTTTTAAGGTTTTCTTTATTGTTTTAGTTTATTGTTCTTCATATTTTATGGTTTTTACACATAGTTTCTATAGATTTACTTGTAAAAATTACACTTTTAATATAGTTTTACATCAAAAACACAAAAACATATAGCTATAATTAGTTTATAGTTTAAAGTTCTAGTTTTCAATCAAGCTTAACTTTGAGAAGAAAAGAAGAAGTCACCATAACTTGAGATCCACATCTTCAACATGGGTTAAAGAGTTTCTTCTTAACTTTTTCTTGTTGTTTTTATTTTGAAAAGTGAGTAGTTGTTTTGTTCTTTAGGGATATTTGAATCCCCTAAACCATATAAGGAATATAAACTTATTTGATATATATATATGTGTGTGTGTGTGTGTGTGTTTTAGATGTTTTATTTCCCTGATGCTTATCTTGGTATGGGTGTTATGCAAGTATATATGCTATTAATACTATTTAAGATAATAGATTTATGCTTGTTTAATGTTTATATCATACATGTTCTGTTGTTCATCACATATGCTGCAGTTTTGATGGTGCCTTCGGGAGGAGAGTTATTAGATCCGGGGTTTATATGTTGAAAAATAAAAAAAGAGTGGAAAATGAATAAGTGTTGGATTAGTCAGCTCCGAAATGGGATATTAATTCACCCTCTAGGTTTTGGGATGCATGCTTATGCTGGCTATTAGGTAAGCTCGAAAATGAGATACTAGATAGTTAAAGTAGTAGGCTCCAAAATGGGATACTAAGGGTTGATGGGTTATCTACATTTGAAATGTATGAATGTTATGTTAAGATAAACCTTGCATGGGGATAAGGAGGATTAGGTTCCTAAACAACATCTTTAGCTATTGTTATTTCTATCTATTTCATAATTTATGCTTTAATTATCTTGCTAATTTATACTTTGCATTGTCTTACTTTCATGTTAATTATTTTGATCCTCAATTACACACAATTATGAACAATAGTTGGGTAATTCTTTAAGCACATACTTCAATCAATCAATTATTCTTGCACTAATTGTTTTTCCTTTAGGTTTGATATTCACGGGTCTTAAAATTATCCAACTTTATTACTTGTTGATTCAGTGCACTTGCTGACATCCGACCAAGTTTTTAGCATTGTTGCCGAGAAAAATTGGTGTACTTAATTGTTAATTTGATTGATTGTTTTTATGTGATTTTCTTTTACTTATTTTTGTTTACTTATTCTTTTCATGTGATTTTGGTGTATGAATAGATATCATCAACATCATCTAGCATCGTTTGATCTTGAAAATTGAGAGGACCTTACACCGAAGAAGGAGATATAATCAACCTGAAGATATAAATTATCCATCAAATTCGAAAGTGCTTCTTAAGAATGAAGAAAGAGTAGGGAAACAACAACAAAATAAGAGAAATCATAATGGTCTAAGGCTAAAGGACTATTCATGATTATGCCACTCCAAGATGGAATGAGGAGCACAGAATAGTGGTGCTTCCACGATAGCAATATTTCAAGTTGAAACTAGCAACGATCACTATGGATCAAATATAGAAGACCCAATACAACACCTAAATATTATTTTGGAAATCAGTAATACGGTCAAAATTCAAGGTGTGACAAAGGATACTATAAGGTTAAAGCTTTTTCCTTTCACTCTCATAGGGAAAGCAAGTGATAGGTTATCCATGCTACCGAGCCAATCCATTCATTTGTGGGAACAAATGCAAGAGAAGTTTCTTGTAAGATTTTTTCCACCCACTAAGATGGCGAGTATAAGGAATAGTATCTATATTTCTAGCAATTAAATGATGAAACCTTTTGTAAAGCTTGGGAGAGGTTTAGGACATTGTTGAAGAGTTATCCTCATCATAAGATTGCAATGCATCAGTTGATGTTCACATTTTATGCAGCATGCAATCAAACCATAAGGTCTTTATTAGATGTTGCCTTAAAGGGAAGCTTTATGCAAAGTCCTAGAAGAAACCTTTTTGCTTCTAAATGAAATGGCAATAAATGACGCTCAATGGTCGAGTTTAAGGGCATTGATAAGGAGATAAGGAATTCAAACCATGGATGAAGTGGCAATGCTTAAAGCTCATTTAAAGCTATTGAAGAAGAAATTAAATGGGTTAAAAGTTCAAAATGTATTGGAAATTAGCCAAGAGGGCAATGCTTTTGAGGGAGGAAATTCGGATAGTCATGCAAGGGTAATTGAGCCATACACCCAAGCGATGGGAGAAATGAATGCTTTACAAAAATATAAGAGGAATGATCCATCCAGTAATCATTAGAATCATGGATGGAGGAATCACTCAAATTCCTTATAAAGAGATGAAAATCAAGCCTCAACCTCAAACACTAACTCAAGAGCCCCATTTAACCAATCTTTACATAACCAACCAATAACAACCATAGTTACCATCAGCAAAACCAAACCACAACTGCAAATATTCACTTTCAAGGACCATAACAACCATCTTTAGTTCACCAAACACCATATCAACCTCCTGCATTTTAGAATAGAAAGCCCCCACCATAAGAAAATAATTCAAACCTTAAGGAAATGTTCACTAGTTTTATGACTAGCCAAAACCAATTCATGATAAGACAAGAGGTAATGTGGAAGTCTTAAGAGCAATGGAATAGGAACCAAGACTCGGTAATGAGAAATTTGAAGACTCAAGTGGGTTAAATAGCAAATTCTATTTCAATAAAGCCATTGGGTGTATTTACTTTAAATGTTGATTGAAACCCCAAAGAAGAAGCTAAAGCTATCTCATTAACGAGTGGTAAGCAAGTCTAAGGGACCAAACAAGTAACCACTATCATCTTCTTTTAAAAAGGTGGAGCCAACGACGGAGGTATGTAACTCTAACCCTAAGAATGTAGAGGAGGTCCCAAAGCAAAAAGAGAAGGGTAAAAGCATTATTAACTTTAATTTACCTTTAGATGCACCATATTTTTCATATCCTTTAATAGCTAGGAAAGAGAAAAACAATAAGAAATTAGAGAGATTTTTAAATATGTTCAAGAAATTGCATGTCAATTTGCCATTTGCTGAGGCATTTACTTCACATGCAAAAATATACAAAATTCATGAAAGATCTTTGCTCAAATAAAAAGAAGCTAGAAGGGTTAGGCACTATCCCACTTTTAAAAAATTGTAGTGTTATTCTCACCAATAAAATCCCTAAAAATTAGAATACCCGGATAGTTTTACATCACTTTATGAGTTGAGAGGGAATTTTATGGGTAATGCACTATATGATTTGGAAGCCAGCATAAATTTGATGTCATACTTAAAATGCAGGAATTTGAAACTAGGGGACATTAAGGAAATGAGGATGACACTTTAGCTAGCAGATCACTCAGTCAAGCATCCTAAGGGAATCATAGAAGACTTGCTAGTTAAAGTGGGCAACTTCATTTTTCTAGTTGAATTCATTATGATGGACATGGATGAGGATAAAAAGGTCCTATTGACTATGGGAAGGCCATTCCTAAATACAACAAAAACACTTATAGATGTGCACGGGTAAATTGTAACTCTAAGGTTCAATGATGAAGAGATGGTATTTGATGTTAATAAGGTCATGAAGCACCTATAATGTGAATTTAAAGAGTTATTATGCTTCGTGGATGCAATAGATGATTGTACAGAGGAAATACAAGAGAAAATTTTGCTTAATGATCCATTAAGGAATTGTTTAGTGAATGTTGACCAAAGTAGAGAAAGAAGCTATAGAAGAGTTGGAGAAAGAGTATAAAGAGGGAGATTTCAATGAAAAGGGATTGATCTGCAAAAGGGAGATTTAAAAACAAAACTTCAACCCCTTCCTTTTCACTTAAAGTATGTAGTTTTAGAAGATAGAGCCAAACAAGTAATTATATCTTATGTTTTAATAGGTAAAGAAGAGGAGTTTCTGATTGAAGTGCTAAAGAAGCATAAAGTAGCCATCAAATGGGAGACTTCGAATCTAAAAGGGATAAACCTAAGCTACTATACTCACTACATTCTAATGGAGAAAGATTACAAACTAGTTGTACAACTCCAAATGAGATTAAATCCAGCAATGCAAGAGGTAGTTAAGAAAGAAGTTTTAAAGTTGTCTAATAGTAGTTGGGTAAATCCAGTTCAATGTTCCTAAAAGAGGGGATAACAGTGATAAAAATGAGAAAAATGAACTCATCCCAACTCGTACTGTTATGGGTTGGAGGGTATGTATTGACTATAGGAGACTTAATAGTGCAACTAGGAAAGATCACTTTCCTTTACCATTCATTGATCAAATGCTTGAGAGGTTGGTGGAAAATAGGTTTTATTGTTTCTTAGACGGGTATTCAATGTATTTTCAAATCCCTATAGCCTTTGAAGATCAAGAGAAAACAAAATTCACCGCTCGTATAATACTTTTACCTATAGAAGGATGCCTTTTGGATTATTTAATTCACCAATTATATATCATCGGTGCATTATGGCCATATTCCTTGACTTTATAAAGAAATTTATGGAGGTGTTTATGGATGACTTCACCATATATGGGAGAGATTTTGAGAGTTGTCTTAAGCATATTGATTTAGTGTTAGGAAGGTGTGAGAAGACCAACTTAGTGCTAAATTAGGAGAAATGCCACTTTATGGTGAATGAGGGCATTGTTTTAGGGCATAAAATTTTTAAAAAAGGGAATAAAGGTAGATAGAGCCAAGGTAGAAGTAGTTGAGAAACTTCCATCCCCAACCATGTCAAAGAAGTTAGAAATTTTGTAGGAAATGTGAGTTTTTATGGTAGATTCATTAAAGATTTCTCAAAAATTGCTAAACTGTTATCAAATTTATTGGTGAAAGATGCTTCTTTTGTTTTTACTAATGAGTGTTTGCATGCATTTGACACCTCGAAAGTGAGGCTTATTTTAGCTCCAATGATTATTTCTCTAAATTGGAATTTTCCATTTGAACTAATATGTGATGTAAGTGATTTTGTAGTTGGAGCAGTATTAGGATAAAAAGAGGGAGAAAGTATTTCGTGCAATCTACTATGCAAGCCATATCTTAACGGGAGCTCAGATTAATTACACCATAACTAAAAAATAGCTTATTGCAATTTTCTTTTCATTTGAGAAGTTCAGACCTTACTTACTTAGTGCAAAAATTGGGGTGTAGTCTAATCATGCAGCATTAAGACACCTCTTTGCCAAAAAAGAGTCAAAATCGAGAATGATTAGATGGGTGATCCTTTTATAAGAATTTGACATGGAAATCAAGGATAAGAAAGGCATAAAAACATTGTAGTGAGATCATTTATCTCAACTCGAGTATGAATATATTGAGAAATGGGAGATTCTAGACTTGTTCCCTGATGAACATATATGTGCTTTATTTGTTTGTGATATTATTATTCCTTGGTATGATGATTTAGCGAATTATTTTGTAGGTGGTTACATGCCAAGGGATTGTAAATGGCAATAGAGAAAAAAAGCTAAAAGCCAATGCAAGGCATTACATATGGGATAACCCCTATCTCTTTAAATTATATGTTGATCAAGTGTTAAGGAGGTGTATTCCTAAGGAAGAGCAAGGAGACATTATCAAGTCGTGTCATAATAGAGAAGCCGATGGGCATCATAGGCCAAACTGAATGGTATCAAAAATTCTTTCCTTTAGGTTTTACTAGCCTACTTTATTCAATGATGTGAAAGTGTTCATTTAATCATGCGATAGATGTCAAAGGGTAGGCAATATATCTATGAGGGATGAATTACCATTGGCTAATATGCTAGAGGTAGAGTTATTTGAATTATGGGGCATAGATTCATAAGACCTTTTTTGGTGTACTGCGGATTTGAATGTATCTTAGTGGTCATAAATTGCATAACCAAAATAGATAGAAGCAGTAGCCACTAAGACCTATAATGCCAAGGTAGTGCTAGAATTTTTAAGAAAAAAACATATTAAACCGGCATGGAGCACCCAGAGCTATAATTAGTGATGGTGGCAAACACTTTGTCAACCATCAATTTAGAACATTACTAAAAAAGTTTGAAGTTAGGTGTAAGGTCACTACCGCATACCATGCCCAAGCTAATGGTTAAGTGGAAGTGTCAAACCGTGAACTCAAATCTATTTTAGAGAAAATAGTCAATGCATGTAGAAAGGATTCGTATCTTAAGCGTGACAAAGCATTGTGGGCTTATAGGACTGCTTCCAAGACACCGATAGCAATTTCCCCTTTTAGGATAGTTTTTGGCAAGTCTTGTCACCTACCGATCGAATTAGAATATAAGGTCTATTGTGCTATGAAATTTTTAAATTTTGATCTTAATAGTGTAGGAAAATACAGAGCTTTGCAATTGAAAGAGCTGAGATTTTGGGCATACAATCATGATAAAAACTACAAGGAGGAGACTAAACGGTGGCATCATAATAAGATGGTGCCTAAAGAAGTTACCTTAGTAATAAATGTGCTGGTTTATGATAGTTATCTTCGACTAGTTTTAGGAAAGCTGAAATTAAGATGGAAGGGACCATATGAGGTTGTGGATGTCACTCGATGTGGAGTAGTGATGATTAAAAATCCCAATAATGGTCAAGAATTTAAAGTCAATGGTCTCCATCTCAAGCTTTACTTCGACACTGTTGGAATTTAACGGTTACCTGCATCACATACATGAGCAAAATTTTAAAATTTTTTAACCATTAGATTTGATCTTGCCATGAATACATAATATAACTATATGAGAATAAGAAAAATCACCTTTGATTTTTGTTGAACAGTTGATTTTACTTCGCACCGGGTTGTCGCAAACCACAGTGTCCAAAATCGAACACCTCCAATGAGTAATCCATACTAGAGAGGGGTAAATTGAACCAAAAAATTGGTGTTTAACTAGGGCTGGCCGAAATTCCCAAGAGCTAGCTTAGGATTTGGCGCAAAAGGGAGAGAGAGATTAAGAGAAAAGACTTTCTTTTTGTTTTAATCACTTAACCCTAATTCTCATTAGTTGGCCTTTTATAGTTAGGTTAAAGTTCCAACTCCTTAATGAGATTGGGCTCTTTAAAATTGCTGGAGAATTATTAATTGGGCCTCTGGAATTAATTATAATCATTTGGGCTTAATTAAATCCAATTTAATCATTTTTATAAAAGTCTATGCACAAAATCCACAAACTAGGCCCTTTGTGCATCTAATTGAATTTAAATACCCAAATGGATTCCAAATCCAACCAAATTAAATATGTGAGTTCCATAGCACTTATGTAACATATATAAATTAATTTAGTCCAAGAAAAAGCCCTCTAAACCCTTCTGTATGGAGTTGGCATGTGGCCCTCTTCTAGAGGGCTTCCTCCAACTTCTTCATTCCTTTGGCTCTTTATAATTTCTCTAATGGACCTATTAATTATTATATCAGTCCTATAACACTTATAGTAGTCTTATAACACTTATAAGATAATAATAATTAATCATAAAATACATTATTTCAATTAGGTCTAATTTTGCAGAACATTTCTCAAAAGTTCTGCGGACAATTTTATTTGATCATAATTAATTAAACTCTTTAATTAATTATTATCTTATTCACTTCTCTACCTTCATAATAATATCAAATATTATTATCCTTGTTATTTTACCATTTTACCCATTTCTCTATATGTGTGTGACCTATTGGGTTCCTGTCCATGTTGGCAGTATAATATGTAATTGTGAGTTCTATTCAAAACTCACATGATTTAAACTCCTTTAAATCATCTTATCAATCCCTATTGATACTTTTGATACATCATTATACAAGTCATGATTGGCCTCTAGCTAGGCATCATGACTACCCAAATGTCAGGAAAGTTATGTGGATTGACTGTACCCTTCCATAGAAACAGTTACCGTGCAATAACTCCTTTCACCACTCTTATCTCAATTAGATTCTGAGTATGGATTTCTGTCAGCTCATATAAATCTAATTATGTATGTTCTATTAATTTAACCATTGTTCCTAAAATGCCCTTCATGGATCTCCATCCATATCGGCATATTACTCTGGCCAGAGATTCTCTGAACAAGGCAATTATAGAATCATGCGAGATAACTTCCCTTTTTAAATCTGGGATGGTGAATCCTTTGTCAATCACTCAACTATCTTCAAGTAGGTCATGATATACCCAATCTCCTAACTATGTTCACTCCCAGTTGGAAGTAATCCATTATGGAGTCAAAATATACCACTTGCTACTTAAGATAACTTTGGTGATCTCAAGTCTAAGGATACTTGCACAACTACTATGAAGAGATTCCTCACTGACATAGATTTCATATCCATGTGAGGATTTTCTATGCAGGTCTTCAATGAACTTTTTCTTCTAACAAGCATCCACATGTTAGCTTTGATTATCTTCCATAATCACAGTTATGAGAACCACTGCTTGAACCATTCAAGAAGCATAACATGTGCTAGTCTGTCCGAATTAACAGTGTCCTATCTTGTTAATTCTATGACTAGGGATATTTAGATATTAAGACATTTGCATGCAATAGACATCCCACATCATGAACACCTTCATGATTGCCTTTGCACTGTGTTTATAATATCTAGGACTTCATTTATTAATTTAAGATTTACAAACTCATGTATTCAAACATAGCATTAATAAATGAATGATGCCTTTTATTAAGAATATAAATTTCATACAGATGAAAAACATCCCTATTACATGGGCTCTAGGGCATACTCTCTAACAATCTCCCACTTGCACTAGAGCCAATCACTCATATGTCTCAGACCCATGCTATTTATATGGTGATCATGCTTAATCTTAAAAAGTGCTTTAGTGAGGGGATCCGCCACATTGTCATATGTGGGAACCCTTTCTATTTTCACATCATTTCTAGCTACTATTTCCCTTATGAGATGGTAGCTTCTGAGAACATGCTTGGATTGCTGATGAGACCGTGGTTCCTTTGCTTGCGCAATGGATCCATTTTTTTCACAATATAAAGGAATCGGATCAACAAATCTAGGCACCACTCCTAGTTCGGTTATGAACTTTTTAATCTAGACTGCTTCTTTGGCTGCTTCTGAAGCAGCAATGTACTCAGCTTCCGTCGTGGAATTAGCAGTTGTTTCTTATTTGGAACTTTTCCAACTAACTGCTCCTCCTCCCATTATGAACACATAACCAGATTGTGATTTACAATCATCTTTGTCAGATTGGAAGCTGGCATCTGTATACCCATTTACTTCCAAACTGCCCTCTCCATATAGTAAGAATATATCCTTAGTCCTTCTCAAGTACTTAAGAATATTCTTGACAGCTGCCCAGTGTTCCTCTCCAAAATTGGATTGGAATCTGCTTGTGACACTCAAAGCAAATGCTACATCTGGACGTGTATATAACATAGCATACATGATAGAACCAATTGCAGATGCATATGGTATTCTATCCATGCTCTCTCTATCCTCTAGTGTCCGTGGACACAGACTTAGAAAGGTGTTTCCCATACACCATGGGTATAAACCCTTTCTTAGAGAGATCCATATTGAACCTCTTCAATACTTTATCTATATATGTACTCTGAGAAAGACCTAGCAACCTATTGGATCTATCTCTATAGATCCTTATTCCCAGAATATAGGATGCTTCTCCAAGGTCTTTCATGGAGAATTGCTTGGATAACCATATTTTAACAGATTGGAGAAGAGAAATGTCATTTCCCATGATTAATATGTCATCTACATATAGAACTAGGAAGACAATTGCACTCCCACTGACCCTTTTATACACACAAGGTTCATCTTCATTCTATGAGAAACCAAACTCTTTGATTGTCTCATTGAATCGTATGTTCCAGCTCCTAGAGGCTTGCTTCAATCCATAAATGGATCTTTGAAGCTTGCATACCTTTTCACCATTTCCTGATGTGAATCCTTCTGGTTGTGTCATATACACATCCTTGGTAAGACTTCCATTAAGGAAAGCTATCTTTACATCCATTTGCCAAATCTCATAATCATAATGAGCTGCAGTGGCTAAAAGTATTCTTATAGACTTAAGCATCGCTACAGGAGAAAAAGTTTCGTCATAGTCAATACCTTCTTTTTGACGATAAATTTTTGCTACTAAGCGAGCTTTATAGGTAACTATATTACCTTCCATGTCAGTCTTCTTTTTGAAGACCCATTTGCACCCTATGGGTTTTATCCCTTCAGGTGGTTGAGTTAAAGTCCATACTTTGTTCTCATACATGGAGTCCATTTCAGACTGCATAGCCTTAAGCCATAAATTACGTTCTGAATTGTTCAAAACTCCTTGATAGCTTGTAGGCTCATTGTCCTCTACTACAGTTATGCCTCTATCCAAATCAATGTGAAATCCATATCTCACAGGGATAGAATGCATCCTAGTAGATCTTCTAGGATTTTGTGTATAATTAGGTTCAACTGTAATCTCATCATTATGAAATTCAGTTTCAGGTTCAATCGGTTGATCATCTTCTATTTGTGGGTCTTGAACTTCACCAAGTTCAAATTTACTCCCATTGTCCTCTCGTAGGAGAAATTTTCTTTCCAAGAAGACGGCATGCCTTGAAACAAATACCTTTTGTTCTAAGCGATGATAGAAATAATATCCAAACGTTTCTTTTGGATATCCCACAAATAAACATTTGTCAGACTTAACATCCAGTTTGTCTGACATTGTCCTCTTCACATAAGTAGGACAACCCCATACTTTCATATGAGAAAGCGTGGGTTTCTTGTTATTCCACATCTCATATGGAGTAACCTCAACCGATTTACTAGGAACTTTGTTTAACACATAAATAGTAGTTTCTAGTGCATATCCCCAAAAGGACTTAGGGAAGTCCGCTCGGCTCATCATTGATCGAACCATATCTAATAGTGTTCGATTCCTCCTTTCAAATACACCATTGTGTTGTGGTGTATATAGAGGAGTCCATTGAGATAAAATCCCATTATCTCTAAGATAATCCTGAAACTCTTGACTTAAGTATTCTCCACCTCGATCTGATCTATGTGTTTTAATACTTTTACCAAGTTGTTTCTCTACTTCATTTCTGAATTCTTTGAACTTTTCAAATACTTCAGACTTATATTTCATTAGATAGATGTATCCAAACCTGTAATAATCATCTATGAAAGTAATGAAGTAGGAGTAACCTCCTATGGCATGTGTAGTCATTGGACCACATACATCTGAATGTATTAAGTCCAAAACCATTTTAGCTCATTCTCCTTTACCAATAAAGGGAGCTTTTGTCATTTTTCCCAATAAACAAGATTCGCATGTATCAAATAATTCATAATCAAATGATCCTTTCACCACTCTTGTCTCAATTAGATTCTGAGTATGGATTTCTGTCAACTCATATAAATCTAATTATGTATGTTCTATTAATTTAACCATTGTTCCTAAAATGCCCTTCATGGATCTCCATCCATCTTGGCATATTACTCTGTCCAGAGATTCTCTGAACAAGGCAATTATAGAATCATGCGAGATAACTTCCCTTGTTAAATCTGGGATGGTGAATCCTTTGTCAATCACTCAACTATCTTTAAGTAGGTCATGATATACCCAATCTCCTAACTATGTTCACTCCCAGTTGGAAGTAATCCGTTATGGAGTCAAAATATACCACTTGCTACTTAAGATAACTTTAGTGATCTCAAGTCTAAGGATACTTGCACAACCGCTATGAAGAGATTCCTTACTGACATAGATTTAATATCCATGTGAGGATTCTCTATGCAGGTCTCCAATGAACTTGATCTTCTAACAAGCATCCACATGTTAGCTTTGATTATCTTCCATAATCACAGTTATGAGAACCACTGCTTGAACCATTCAAGAAGCATAACATGTGCTAGTCTGTCCGAATTAACAATGTCCTATCTTGTTAATTCTATGACTAGGGATATTTAGATATTAAGACATTTGCATGCAATAGACATCCCACATCATGAACACCTTCATGATTGCCTTTGCACTGTGTTTATAATATCTAGGACTTCATTTATTAATTTAAGATTTACAAACTCATGTATTCAAACATAGCATTAATAAAGAATGATGCCTTTTATAGAATATAAATTTCATACATATGAAAAACATCCCTATACATGGGCTCTAGGGCATACTCTCTAACAGACACTCTATTTGAAGCCTCTTAGAACATATTTTCTTTAATTTATAATTTTAATTTTGTTTTAATTGCCATTTTATATCTTCATATTTACTTTCAATAAGTGGTGTTTATTTATGAATTCTTATGAAGTATGGTCTTGATTATATGTATGAATGAGGGTGTGAAAATTTTCAACAATGCAAAAAATTTGTTAGACTAAGTATAGACCATTTGTCTCAGTTGTATCCACCTTATGTTTGAATATCAAAATAGGTCACTCAATTGAGACCAAATGGTCTCTGCTGTATGAAATACTTTTAGGTTGATTTAATTAGGTCACTCAATCGAGACCAATTAGTCTTAGTGTGTGCACTATGAGTTTTCAATCCAATAAGGGTCACTCAGCTGAGATTATATAGCCTTAGTCGTGTGTCATTTAAAGTGGATTTGTGCATTTTGAGCCACTCAACCCAGACCAAATGTTTTTAACCATGTGCATTAGGACTTTTCAATCTAAAATGGGTCACTCGATCGTGACCAAATGGTCTCAGTCAAGTGCAATCGAGGTTTTTTGAAACTGTACATTTTCATGTTTGTTTTTTCAATTTGTCTCAATAGTGTCCTTTGCTTTTTCAAAATTATGCATTTTAAATTTTATGCCTAACTTGACCAAGACTCAATGGTCTTAGCGGTGTGCTTAGGGCACTCTATTTAGTCTTCATATAAATAGACCCAAACATCATATCCTTTAACACTTCCTTTAATTTCCCCTCAAAATCTCTTATGAAATTTAGAATTCTTTCACATTTCTCTCCCTTGTTTATGCATTCTTGCATTGTTGAAGCATAAAAACAAGTAATTTATCTTTGTTCTTTATTTTAAACTCCATCTTTTTACTTAATTTCTTAGTATTTCTTGAGTATGCTTAGATTAAAAATCCCTTTTTTGTGGAGAAATTTTTATTTTTATATGTATCAAATGTGCTTCCATATGTTAACATATCCATTACATTAATAAAGTTAGGTTTACATTGAAATTTATTCCATTTTACTTTCTTTTTTCTTTGGGGCATGCTTTGTACTTGTTATTTGGACCATTTAGATAACCATTTGGTTTGTATTCCGTTCAAATTAATACATAGTAGTGAATTTTTTGTTATCCATGCCACATGTTCATAGAAATGCTCAAAAGAAGTAGACATTACCAATTTGCCTAACTTTTTTTTGTGTTAGTGTGCATGTTTTTCTTTAGAGCAATGCGTTATGCCAAGTGTAATGCAATGTTTTTGTTAGACATATGTGCAATGCTATCATGTGTGGTTATTGACTTGATGTCTTTGATGTCTTAGTACTAGAGTAGAGATATTGTGTTGTGTGTTATGTTTTTATACAATGTTATGTTTTGTTCATTTAAGTAGTTCTCCTTTTAACATTTTCTATTTTTATGTCCTTACCTCTTGTAATTTTGTTAGTATCATAGCATGGCATTAGCTGTTTATTTTTAAGAAAGTTTCGTTGTAATGTTTGTGTTGGAGGCATCGAGGTGTTGTTCTTATCTTAGGTTGTTTTTGCACTTGCATGCTTGTAAATTATTGCTCAAAGAACATTTAATCATTGTGATGCATTTTTTTTAAATTCTTATCTCTTGTGTTACATTTTTATGTTTTATTTGTTCAATTCCCTCTTTTAAGCTGAAGGCATTAAAATCTTATAGAAAATAGTTTATCTTTGTAATGGCATCGAAATGCTCTAGGATGGAGGCCGGATCTTCATCCTTGGCCCTTCAAGAATCTAGAAAACCAAAGACTCCAATATGGGTTTCCAATGAATTCAAGGAAGAATGGCTTTTATTTAATTAACAAGAGTACTTGGCCACTCCCTACATTGATATGGAGTTGATGCAGGAGATTCGCATGAAAAAGTAGATCGATCGCTTGATTGACAGCATTAGTTAGAGAACATTCATGGAGCAAAGAGAGCAAGTCTACCCCCATCTTGTGTGGGATTTCTTAGCCACCATCAAGATCTGAATAGGGAAAGATAGCCACACTGATAAAGGCAACATCAATTTTTGGCTCAATAGCACTTCGCACCAAATGACCTTCAGCAAGTTCTCTACTATTTTGGGTTTTGACCCATATGCTACAAGGTGGATTGACAATTTGAATAGGCAAGAGATTTGGCTTGGGATTTATAGTGAGGAGGACCCCACTATGTTTGATGCAAGCAATACTAAGGCCCATCATTTGAAGGATCATCCTATGACGATCATGCATAGGTACTTGGCACGGGCATTCTTCAGCCATTATGGAGGTCTTGACAATGTAAATGCAAATGAGGCCACCATCCTCTATGCGATGGATCATGGAATGTGCCTCAATAGAGCTATATTCATCTTAACCAAACATGATGGCTTAAGAATTTACTAGAAAAGGGGCTTAAAGCTTGCTTTAGAAGGCTTTGTAACTACTTTGGCTAGAATTATTAACTACACCAGCTTAGGAAAAGCCATAGGCAAACCAATTGTCATATCGATAGAAAGATATTAAAGAATATGTTAATTCTTATAGATGACCCACGATTTCAAAGGCAAAGATCCTTAGTATTGTTGGATAGAGTTCTCTGCAGAGAGGCTGTAAAGAAAGGAGCCACGAAGCTTCAGCGGGCAAAGGTAACCAATGTCACTTTCTCATCTGAGTAGTTAACTACTATTACAGGACATTTGGATGCCATAACTAAAAGGATAGACCGGATTGTTGCTATCTTATGGGTGATACATTCTATTTTGATGCCCATTTTCCTCCTCTGCCTTCACGGGAATGATTGATTTTTTAGGGATTTTCCTTAACCCCCAATATTTTGTGAATTATATACTTGTATTTTGCTAAGGATAGCAAAAATCTTTAGTGTGGGGTGAGGGTATGATTTGGAGATGTTTTATGAACTTATGTTAAATTCATAAATATTTTGCTTGTTTAGTTCTAACACCATAGGTGTTTAATTTACTTTTATTTTATTTTAATATAGTTAGTTGATTTTCTATTATTTAGTTATTTTTGTTATTAGTAGTTGTTACTAGTTGTAGTTTTCTTGAATTTTTTAATGCTTAGTTTGTTGTTTTGATTCTTTAAGTTTGTGTTTATCTATTTACCTTTTATAGCTTTAGTTTATATTTAACTTAGTGTGTTTATATTTTCTTTTGGTTATCCTTTTATGTCTTGACTTTTAGTTGTTTTAGTTATTTTTGAATCTTTTATTCATTTTTTTTAGATTTAATGTTTACCTTAGTTTTATTTGTTCTATTTTTTTAAGCTGTTATCTTTGGTTGTTATCAAAAACTGCTACATTTTTGCTTATTTTACCTTTGGTTGTTCCCGTTGTGGACACTACGAACTTAGGTTAAAAAAATATTGTTTAGAGTAGTTTAATGTCTGAAGAGTAGTTAGCTATTGATTATTTATATTTTTCAGTTAAGTTCAAGTAGATTGATGCTAGTAGGTCTTCAAAAAAATAATGTGCACTTTAGGCCTATTTTTTGAAAAAAATCTAAAAAACCAGTGCATGAAGGTGATCAAATGGGAATTCTAGAGCACTAGAACCTTCCTAATCACTCTTCAAAGCATTTATAGCAATTCAAAGATAGCTTGAAATGATTTAGGCAAGTTTTCATTTTAAACCTCTAAAAGTCTTTTAACTTACTCGGTATTAAATTGTTCCCCTTGTATAACCCCATTGAGCCTATTGAGGTATGCTAATTGCCTACTTAATTATTAAATTTTGATGTACTCATAAAAATGTCCTAGCGTTAAAGGGCTTTTCTTACCCTTTTAAAACTGACCATTCTTGAAGTAAGTGAGAAAATTTTATTTTAGGACTAAAAGAGAGAGGAGTTAGATAAGGGTTGAATGTCAATGAAAACTTTAGATTGAGCTTATTATGTGAATGTTAAGAATTATTTCCAAAATTTAGATGTGTGTAAATATTTTTAGCAAACCCCTATTTTGTTTCTAAAAAAAAAAGAGAAGAAAAAGAAGAATAGTATGAAATAAAGTCCTGAATTATAGCTTATAATAAGTGTGGGGTAGCTTGCTGAATTTAATGGAGGAAATTTTAGTGCTTATAATTTAATCAAGTAATGGCACTAGGAAGTGAGCATTTCTAATGTGATATTTCTCTTAGAAATCTGAATTTTGGAAAATCGTTATGCATTATGGGCAGTCTAGCATTTAGAGCATTTTTTGAATCAAAAAAAGGGTAGAACATGAGCTAAAATTTTTTTAGAGTGTTATTAGGTTGAATGGATTTATTGAACGGCTGTTCTATTTTGCATATCTTACACATTTCTTTGTTACCATACCCTAACCTTATTACAACCTGTATAAGACCTAATGATCTTACTTTGTTTAGAGTTGTTTGCGGAGATGACCTTTGGGTTCCGATGTTAAAGAAAAGGCCTATGGAATCTCTTGAGTTTCAAGAGCAAAACCGTATATGCAAAACTTTGCATATGAATTCTTTTTTTGGTTATCAGTTTGCACTAGAATTTTATAATTTAGAACTTATCATTAGGCCTAACACACACACACTAGGAGACTAGTTGGTATGATTTAAGTTGAATTCTCTTCGGTTTAGGCAACAATTAATGACTTCTACTTTAGTGTTACTAAGCTTTCCTTGAACTTGTGATTTCTTTTTCTAAGTTTGGGCATGTGGGAATTTGGTTGTCCAATTGCTTGAGGTTTAGCAAAATTTAAGTGTGGGGTAGTTGATAACTCCAATTTAGTATTTATTTTTAGTGTATTTTTATTTGTGTTTACATCTCATTTTGTGTATTTTTCCTATTTTAGGTATTAAAATTCTATTTTTATGCCAAATGGCATTATTTTGTGAATTATGAACTTTTTAAGTGATTAATGGTGCACTTTTTAATATTTTGCAGAAATAGTGGCTAGCACTCGGCTGAGACCAACTGTCTCCACTGTGTCCAATGCAGAATTTGATTATGATTCAGTCCAGAAGGTATCCATAATTGAGACCAAAGTGTCCCAGCATTATCCTGAAGTTACAGTACTTTTTTAACCAATTGGACTCGGCTAAGACCAATCATTTCGGCCGTGTCCTGCACTGGATCAGTATAAAAGCTGCATTCTGTTTGGCTAGAAATGAAATCTTATTAGGTTTTTAGAGTTTTAGGGTTTTCTCTATAGTTTTAGCTCGTAGTTCTTCATATTTTAGGGTTTCTACACATAGTTTTTATAGATTTACTTGTAAAAATTACACTTTTAATATAGTTTTACATCAAAAACATATAGCTATAGTTTAAAGTTCCAATTTTCAATGAAGCTCAACTTAGAGAAGAAGAGAAGAAATCACTGCAACTTGAGATCCACATCTTCAACATGGGTTTAAAAGTTTCTTCTTACCTTTTTCTTATTGTTTTTATTATGAATAGTGAGTAGTTGCTTTGTTGTTTGGGGATCTTTGAATCTCCTAAACCATATAAGGAGTATGAACTTATTTGATATATATATTTTTTAAATGTTTCTTTTTCCTTGTGCTTATCTTGGTATAGGTGTTATTCAAGTATCAATGTTATTAATCTCATTCAAGTTGATGGATTTATGCTTGTTTAATGTTTATATCATGTATGTTCTGTTGTTCATCACATATGTTGTAATTTTAATGGTGCCTCTAGGAGGAGAGCTATTAGATCAGGGGTTTATGTGTTGAAAACTCAAAAAAAATAGAGAAAAATGAATAGGTGTTGGATTAGTAAGCTTCAGAATGGGATATTAGTTCACACCTAGGTCTTGGGGTCCATGCTTCTACTGGCTATAAGATAAGTTTCGAAATGGGATATCGGGTAGGTAGAGTAGTAGCCTTCGGAATGGGATACTAGGGGTTTAAATTGATTTTCTACATCTGAAATGTATGGATGTTATGTTAAAATAAACATTGCATGGCGATGGGGAGGATTAGGTTCCTAAACAACGTCTTTAGTTATTGTTATTTCTATCTATTTCATAATTTATGTTTTAATTATCTTGCTAATTTATACTTTGCATTGTCTTACATTCATGTTAATTGTTTTTATCCTCAATTGCACACAATTATCAATAACAGTTGGATAATTCTGTAAGCATATACTTCAATCAATCAATTATTCTTGCACCAATTATTTTCCCTTTGGTTCAATATTCGTGGATCTTAAAATTACTCCACTTTATTACTTGTCGATTCAATATATACACTTGCTGACATTCGATCGAGGTCCCAAAAAAACCTAAAATGCCCTTCACAGACATAACTAGAGAAGATAAGGTTGGATAAGCAATAGGATCATGCACCCTGCTGCCAGAATCCTTGAACTTTATCTATCAACTTGTTGGATTTCTCTTCCTAGCTTGAAGGATGAGAAGCTAACTCTTCTTCTAAAGGTCGAAAGGCTAAAGGACCAAGCAAAAGGGCCAAAGACTTGTTAGGATTAGTTGGTGGAGAGGCATATGATATAGTAATGGCAGTGGATGGACTATTGTTTGACCTCTAGAAAGAACAAAAGCATCATGAGCTTGGTTTGCCAATATCAGAGCTTGGTCTGTACTTATTTAGCCTGGGTTTTCCCCAGTCTTAACTCTTTTTGCTTTATCTTATTAACAAAAGTGGGCTTGTCCATTCTTTTCATAGCTTTAAGACAAACACACAATGAGAATATATTAGATTCCATCTCTAAAAATACAAAATTAATTACCTTATTTCTTTTGATCTCTTATTGGAGTGAAAGGATTGAGCTATTCATAAATGTCTCTCTTGTCTTAAGGGAGCTCCCTCCACCAATCTAAGGTTCTCTCTTCCTTCTTACTTAATAATAAAACATCATCTTTCCTATTGATGGATCATCCTTAGGAGGTTTGAATAAGGAAGTCATGCTTGCTCTCCATGATGAAGAATTAGTTCTTTAAGTTCTTTGGTGAGTTTAGTTATCCTATAAAAATGCCATATCCAGCTCAAGCCTAGACATGGTGGTGACCTTCTATCATTATTTGCAAACCAACCATAAGGGTCGCTCTTTATAGTCTAATCGTGAGGTTGATACCGTGCTCAACGGTCTAAATTTGTAGAGCTAATATGGTCATCCAAGTGTTAGGATGAAGCTGCCCTATGGTGAGGTTGTAGTAGTTCAAGAAGGCCAACTCGAATCAGGTTAGTGAAATAGTGACTCTGGCCTTGAAGTTAGCCTTATAAAGAACTAAGTTTTTTTTGCTTGTTAAGTTGGCATTAGGTCATAGGTGGGGCCCTAGAGCTTAGAGATAGTATTAATTAGATATCCCTAGCCTCACCCTTAGATCAAAGAGGTCATCAATTTTGATAGCCGAGTCGATGTTTTCCACTAATAGGTTAGCTTTTGGCTCTTTTCTTTTTGCCTTAGCCTTGCTTTTAAACTGGGACTTGGAATGGTAGACTCTCTAAAGCCAAGCTATTAGTAGAAGTGCTCAAGGTGTTATCATCTAACAAATCTTCACTAATCCTAATATCACTCGAGCCTTCTGACCTACTCATTTAAAAAAAAATAAATAGAAAAATGGCAATCCAAAAATGAAAGGAAAGATCTAGGTCACTAACTTACAGAAATTGAAGGTGAAGCTTGGGAAAGGAAAAAGAACACAATGCAACAAGGAAAGAGAAGGAAATAAAGCGAAATGAAATTGCAAAGCAAGAAAAGTAGAAATGAGACAATGTAGGAAGCTTTTATAAGAAAGTAGTGTCGTCAAATGAAAGACAGGTGTGCAATTTGGCTGAGTCCAGAAGTGACAACTTGATCTCATTAATTGCGTTATGCAGGATTTGAAGAGAATGATACATGCGTTACTATTACAAAGATTGAAGGGGCACCTCATTTTGAGTAGATGTCAGATCTATCGGTGCCCTAGCAGTTGTATCGTTTTATCAACATAAATGTCTTGTATCTTGGGGGATACTTATGATAACCAAACTACCTAACTGAGCTCCCTCAAGTAGCCCGATCATCAAGTTATTTAGTTCACCCTAGAACCGAACTGGTGCCCAGGCAAAATCATTTTTGGAGTTATGTCTTGACAAAGACTCTTAGTTACCTAGGATGAGCAGAATTTCTATTCAGAGTCAGCCTAGTTTTCTAATTAGAAAAGATATCTTCCTAAATGGGTTTCTTGTTGACGATGGGAATCCACCCTAACTGGAAAAATAAATACTAACTAAAATAGGATTCACATTTGTTGGAACCGCCAAACATCCCCTTAACTCCACATTAGTATGATATTATCCGCTTTGGGCCAAGCCCGCACGGATTTGTTTTAGGCGCCTCCTAAAAGGCCTTATACTAATGTAATTAGGTGGACACACTTATATTCAAGGTGTTTCTCCCTTAATTTTCCAATGTGGAATGTGAGACTTGGATTGTACCCCAACAATCCTCCCCTTAAACCAAGGACCACACAACACGTGGCCTCTCCTTCAGCGATAATCCACTGATTCATCAAATCATCTTGCATCGCCGCTATCAACCAATGGGATAAGCCACCTGGCCATCACAATATACTAGGAAGACTTTTGATACAAGGCACCAAACACGAATCTCCCATCGCGAGGATGTACTGAGGGCCTCCTATAACTTATGTCCTCCCTTCGAGCGATAATCCATTTGATCCGTCAAATCATCTTACACCGTTGTTATCAACCAACGGGACAGGCTGCCTGGCCACCACAATACCAGGAAGACTTTCGACACAAGGTACCAAACATGAATCTCCAATCGCGAGGTCGTACCGAGGACCTTCCACACAATGTAGTCCACTGTTGGCTCCATCTTCGAACCTGGATCTGATACCACTTGTTGGAACCGCCAAACATCCACTTAACTCCACATTAGTATGATATTGTACGCTTTGGGACAAGCCCACATGGATTTGTTTTTGGGCACCTCCCAAAAGACCTCATACTAACGTAGTTAGGTGGACACACTTATATTCAAGGTGTTTATCCCTTAATTTTCCAATGTGGGATGTGGAACTTGGATTGTACCCCAACAACATCCCTATAAATGAGCTGGATATCTTAGGCATTTCTCTATTTTAGTCAATTTTACTCAAATAATTGTTCTTTAAATATTACACTAACTTGATCATCGGAACTTTCTCTCGTTGAAGTTTCTTGCTTCCAAGTACACGAGTAGCCGTGAAAAATGTTTTCATCCAAACTTGATTCAAATAGTAGTCCGATAAACCGAACTGTTATAATATAGTATTCCAATACAAATCAAACTGCATTAATAATTTCCAAGCTCCTAAAAAAATCTATTGAAAAGCAAGATATAAGCAATAATTGTAGCATTTGAATCGCAAATTAACATGATACAAACATTCAATTGAAATTTTTGTACATTAATTGACATATATAGCATGTAAAAAAATTAAAATATGAAATAAGAGCCAGACAGTGAACTTCGATTTTTTTTAGTTACATTATAAAGCATAGTTATAGTAGAAAGAAACCAGTAACATTATTAATTTTATTTTTAAATTTCAAGTTGATATCTAATGGGCACAAGCAACAAAGATTCTTCCTTATAGGTTGTAAGAGCAAAAGCTTCTTCCATGTTGAAAATGGTAGAGCATGAACATTGCAAAAGTCTTAACGGGCAATTTGATACTTAACGGGCAATTTGATACTTAACGGGCACAAGCATTAGAGGTTCTTTCTTATGGGTTGTGAAACCAAAAACCTCTTCCATGTTGAGATCTTCAAGCTTCATATTATTAGGAAATTCCCAATCAAAGCAGAACAAAAGATTAGCAAGTGAAAGCTCCACCAAAGCCATTCCCATAGAAGCACCAGGACATTCTCTTCTTCCTCCACCAAATGGTAACATTTCATAATTATTTTGCTCTTTATATTCAATACGATTATTGCCCATAAATCTTTCGGGATAAAACTCTTCTGGACTTTTCCATATCTTTGGATCTCTTCCAATTGCCCAAACATTAACAGAGATTCTTGTTTTAGGGTATATTTCATACCCTTTCATGTTAAATCCTGACATCGCTTCCCTTGGAAATAGAAAAGTGCCCGGTGGATGAAGTCTTAATGTTTCTTTTAATACCATTTTCAGATATCCAAACTTGTTAATATCACTTTCACTTACTTTATCTTTTGATCCAATAAAATTTCTGATTTCTTCTTGTACTTTTTTCATTACTCTAGGATTTTTAACTAGCTCTGTCATCGCCCACACCAAAACTGCTGCTCCTGTTTCCAGCCCAGGAAGAAGTATATTCTGACATGTATATTAAATATATTAAGATTTTTATATTAGAGTTAATTCAGGCCAAAGAATTATAAAATATTCCAACAAATAAGATTTATTATAACATGATATGGTTTTGGCAATGGAAAACTTATTATACAAAAACATATTATCGAAAAGCTCATGTCTGCTTCTAATAATTAAGTTCTAAATATTTGTGATTTTATAATGCTTGAACAAAAATTGACTCCCTAGCTTTTAATTCAAATGAAGGAATTAGTTATTGCACTCATGGGAAATAAAAGCAGAAAATAAAATTAAAAACAAAAGCTATGCAAGAAAATAATAAAAATAGGGAAAGTAAGAAAATGGACATACCATGAGAGTAGCTTTCACATGATCCTTTGAGAATTCATTTTGTGGTCTCTCCAGCAAAATATCAATAAAATATTTCTCTCCATTTTCAGCATTATTTCTTTTTTTCTTGGTATAATCATCAATAATCTTCTCATATAAAGCATCTAATTCTTGAAAGTTTTTTTCAAGTCTTGAATGGAGACCACTGACTCGATCAACAATCCAACCCAGGTAAGGAATGTAATCAGCCGCAAAGTTACTTTCAAGCGCAGCCTTACCTGCATCAATAACTTCTTGAAATCTTTCATAGCTAAACACTCTTTCTCGAAGACTGTAACCAAATGCAATTCTACATATAACATTAGTGACAAGAGACAAAGTTTTCTCACTTAAATTAACACCAGAAGAAGAAGAAGAAGAAGAAGATTTGAAAATGGAGTCTATCATTAGAGAAACCTCTTCTTCTCTAACGAATCGAAAAGATTCAACTCGCTTAGCACAAAGGAATTCAAGAACAAAAGTCTTGCGAAGATCTCTCCAGTAATTGCCATAAGGAGTGAAAATAGCATCAAGATAATTGTACGATAATTTTCCAGGACCAGTCAATAGAGGTTTGCTGCAAGTTTTAGCATCATGGGTTTTCAAGATCTCTTTTGCTGCTTCTGCTGAAGAGATAACAATCGTTGGTACATTGCCAAGATTGATAAGCATCACATCTCCATATTTCTGGGAGAATTCCCACAGACTTCGATGAGGCAAAACACCAAGTTGGAGTACGTTTCCTATAATTGGAAGGCCAGGAGGGCCTGGAGGATGGTTCTTCTTCTTTCTCTTTAAACAAAAGTGAAAAATTATAGGCAAGAGTAGAAGAAGAGGAAGAAACAACAATGAAGAATAAGCCATTTAATTGGATCTAAAATTGTGAGCTTTCACGTAACTGGATTAATTTGAAATTAATTTATATAAGAACCAATGCTGCTTGTTTTTCTTTTTCTTTTTTTTTTTTCGTTTAGAAAATCAATTCATTGATTTGTCAGCATCCATTTTCTGAACAAATATAAATTCAAATTAAAAAAAAAGAGTTTATCATGAAATAAAAAAATTGTTTTTAAATGTCAACTATTGATCTATTTAGCATAACAAAATTATGCTCTATTTAATATAATTAACTAATATATAAGTTTAATTTCGCTTATGATCACTGAACTTATATTTAATAACCCAAAAGTAATTGAATTATTTTTTTAACGAAATTATCACTGAATTTTGCACTATTTTGCTCTTAACCGATTTCTGATGGTGACCATTGCCGAAGCGCTAACATGGGCACGCCATGTGTGCATGAGTAAGCTGACACAGCATGCCACATGTGCAAAAGTAGCTGATGTGGCACGCCACGGGTGCAAATTAGCTGACACCAACAGTGACGTGGCACGCCAAGTGTGCACAATTAGATGAAGTGGCGTACCACATTAGCACTCAAACGATGATTTTCGCCAGAAACCAGTCAAAATGACTTTGCATAAAATAGTACAAAGTTCAATGACAATTTTTTTATGAAAAATAATTCAGTTACTTTGATGTTATTAGACGTAAGTTCAGTGACCATGAATGATATTAACCCCTAAAATATGCTCTTGCAAATTGCATCTTAAGAAAATAGATAGCAAACTAGAAGAAAGAAAATAAAGTGTTAGGAAGAATGCTAGATCTTTGAAACTATGATGGTTCAATTATTTCGGTGCTTTTTTTTTCTTAAATTAAGTTTCGAATTTGAGTTTTATAAAAAGAGAAAATTAAATATATGAAAAAAAACTCTTTTAAATTGTGTATTTAGATTAACATGTACAGTTTTATATACAAATATTCAACTAAAGTTGTGTCTATAACTAAGACTATAAATAAGCCACAAAATATGCCACCCCCTATACACAGATAGAATTGCAAATGAAATGGATTTTATTTTTTTTAACATGCTTGATTGTTCAACATGTAAATGTTGATGTTTATGGAGTTGTGCATGGAATTTGTTTTACTGTAACACTTAGGCTAATGCATAATCCTTTTTAGAATACTGATAGGATTAGATGACAAAATTCATGATGATTTGTTATAGTGCTCAAGACACTGTTTTGTTAATTAATAGTGGGCTGCATATTGCACTGGTTATGTAATGTATGGTTTTCTAGGCAATAAGTATTGCTTCTATTGACCCAAAAAGAAATTAATTATTGATTTGGATTTGCCTAGCAATTAACAAAAGGTGCGTGGAAAACCAATATTTGTGGCTTGTGGGTGATAACAAGAGTAATTGAGAGTTGGTCCTTCAGCTTGTAATTTTGTAAGCAAGCTCAATCCACATATATGCAATAAAAGAGCCTCATATACTGGTGGTATTAATTCCTATCACAATAAGAAAAATTTCAAATGCCAATGGAAAATTACTTATGGAAAAAATTTCATAGGTAATTACAGATTGAAAATTCTTTCCATAGGAGAATGGTAGAGGAAAAATATTTTTTTGCGACAAAATAACAAATCTATCATGAAAAATGGGAAAAAAGTTTACCGCCAAACTTTACTGAAAGAATAAAAAAATTCGTTGTAAAAAAGGCGCCAATATGTCGCAGCTAAAATTGCACACAAAAATTACAGATGGAATGTTGTCTCTTTTGGTAAATTATCGACAAAATTATTTGACCGTTGGTAATTTTCCTATGAAATTGTGTTTTTGTAAGTAATTTACCAACAAAACACAATTCTGTGGAAAAATTACCAATGAAAAGGTTTTCTTGCAGGAAAATTACCTATAGAAACACAATTCCGTAGGTAACCAATAGAAATAATTTCCATCGGTAATGATGTATGTCAAATCCACCAAAAATAATACCAATCTTATCCTAAGAAAATAAATTGTAAATAGTGTAAGAAAGGGTCAAATCTATAGAGATTATGACTAATTTAATCCTAAATAACTAGATTTCCAGCAAATTAGATAAATGGGGTATTTTTTATAAACTAAAAATTAAAATAATAAACTAAAATAAATAAATAATGATGCAAAAATTAATTAAGAAGAATTAAATGGATGACAAATTCCAGTTAAAGATATTTGCAACATAGGATTCAATTTACTAATCATTGATGAAGAAATAATTTTTAAAATCAAATAATATACCAGTTATAGTCGTGAGCTGAAAGCCGACTGTAATAGACTTTCAAATCAAATAATAGACTTTATGTATTAATGAATTAACGAAGTAAGACTATAATTAATTCCTAGTCAATAAACGAACATTTAACAAGAGAAAGAATTTTATTTGTTAATAGCATTATGATTTAGAAAGACTTGACCTAAGCCAACCAATCTACAAGCAAATAGATTTAGACCAAATTATGCATTTACTTAGCATAATAATCCTTGTGAGGAAGTTACACTAATCGCTACTGATTATTGACTTTACTAAACAATTATGGATTTAAAAAATTCAATTAGCAATATACTATTTAATTAAATTCACAACAAAATCTTATCGTACGACTAACAAATAAAAATCAGAATATGGTTTTCCTAAATCATAGTAAATAACATGAATAGTGAATTAAAATAATAACATAAATTAAGTGTAACAATCTCACAGTAAAGAAATCTTAGTTTTGAATTAATCTTTAACTGAATATAACAAGTTAGCCTCACATGGCCATGAAAAATTCACAAAATAAAAGTTAAAAGCTAAGAGAAATTCCTTATTACAAATCTAGAGCTATAGAAAATGTAGGAGGAAGAAGATGATCAAATTTGATAACCTTACCTCTTAAATATTTCTCTAAAATAGGGAAAAACGAAGTATCATATACTTAAACTTGGAAAATTTAATTAAATTTTCTAAAGAAATTCTAAATTCCTAAAAACACTATTTTTTATCTCCTAAATTAAAGTCTTAACATTCCTAATTAGGTGGAAGTTAAGTTAAATTTGCATAGGAGATAGAATAAAATCGTAACTCCACTGTCAATTTCTTTGGGCAAATCCTTTGGGTAAGGCTTGAATCTTGACCTTGCCTTCATGCCTTGGGCAAGGCTTCTAGGTAAGGCAACTACCAAATATTGACACCCATCGGCTCTTTTCACCAAAATTGCTCCAAAAATTCAATGATTCTCTAGATCATCTCTACTTAGCCTTGGAAGTATAACTTCTTCAAAATTTGCTCCTACAATTAGGAAAATCAATAAACAATTGAAATGCCCCTAAAACTGAGTGAAAAAACACAAAATGACAATTAAAAGTTAAGTAAAAATATATAGTTTTAGTGACTTAACAAATTCCCCCATGCTTATCCCATGCTTGTCATCAAGCATGAATCAAACAACACAATCAATCCCATCAGAAGCCTTTTCATTCTCAAACAAATTCCAATCCTAAAAGCTTTAACCATGTTAAAATGCAAGGTAAATCAGCGAACAATATTCAAAATAATTTTCTACTAATCCATATCATAACATGGGTTCCTCAACATTCTTTTTAAATAAAAAATAATAAGACTCTAATATTTTAAGCATGCAAGAATTTTAAGGTCTTAGTTAACAATTAAGTCACTGCAAAAAGATAAATTGTCAAACCAGAATAGATATCTCAACACACATTTTAGCAAGTAAAGGAAAGAAGCTAACAGAACTTTTATTTTTGGCACCATTTTGCTTTTGATGCTTATATTTTCTTCTCTTTTTTTATTATTGGAAAGATTAGGATTGCTTACAAGGAATATAGAGGTCCTTTTTACATGAGGGCACCCAGTTCTGTCCTACATACACCCAGTTACTTAGACCATATAAAATCAAGTGCCTACTAGCTCTACTCATGTCCAAATTTTTAGTGAATAGCTGAGTAAAATTTATTTTCTAATTTTTTTTCTTTTTTTAATAAAAGATCCTATAGCAACTAAATTCCCAAACCATAAACACACAAAAAAATTACTTAATACCCAAACTAGTTTTAACAAATATCTAAAATGCAAAGATTTCAAATTAAATTCATGCAAAAATTTATTTCACCTATTAAATTAAGCCTTAAAGTTTCTAATTCAAAAAAAAGCTAAGGGCACCATGAGATGTATGAAAAATAACAAACCATCAAAAAATTGACTCATTTTCTTCCTAACATTGCAATAGGCTAAAACAAAATGGTCAAAGAACTGATCTAAGATAAAAATTTTCCCTTTGGACAAGAAAGTAAAGTTTAACAAAATCTTAGGACAATAGATCAAAAAGAAAAATTTTAAACAATAAAGAATATGGGACAAGCGCTATGCCATCATTACCTAATTTAACCAAAAAATTTTTAGCATTAAGTCAAGATTTATTGACAAAATATGGGGTTAATTTCATCGGTGGTCATTCATGTTTGAAATTGTAACGTTATGGTCACTATACTACAATTTGTAACAAAAAAATCACTCAACTTTTATTTTGTAACAAAAAAGTCACAATGGCCGGAAAATCAAGAATCCGGCCACCAGAATCATGGATAATAGGAAGATTTGTTCATAGTAGTAAAAAATATACTGTCTTATAATCTTGAAATCATTAACAGTATCAAAATTTGTTAGATATTTGATAGGCAAAATTGATATTTATCTTTATATTTTCGATTTTTCGGTGGCCGGATTCTTGATTTTCCGGCCATTATGATTTTTTTGTTACAAAATAAAAGTTGAGTGATTTTTTTGTTAAAAATCATAGTATAGTGACCATAACGTTACAATTACCAAACATAAATGACCACAGATGAAATTAACTCCAAAATATGCCAATCAAAATTAGTATATCAACCAAGAATCCCCATGAAAACATCAGCAAAGATTTATCAACAAAATCAACATAATAAGTCCTAAAGCAAACTATTAAAAATATGAACACAAAATCAGCCACTATTTTTCACAAGTTTCAGCAAATCACCACAAAACAATCATCAAATAAACATAAAAATCAATACACAATACTTCTATTTCAAACCCCTCCCCCACACTTTCTCCTCACATTGTCCTTGATGCGAAATCATCACATAATGATGGGGCAAAAGGCATCATAAATAAAGAAAGCATAAAAGGAATGAATACTGCTTGGTAGAGGATGAGAGTGTTGGACCACTACTGAAGCGAAGGGTAAAGTGGGGTGAACCCAACATGCTGGAAATAGGCCAAAAGATTCATGTCTAGCTAGTGAATATTAGTGGACAAAGTGGTCACAGTGGATTCAAGCTGATCCAGCCATGCTTCAACTGTTGTGGGCATAATGGTCTAGGAAGTATGTGTAGTATTTTATGAGGAGGGTTATCCAGCTTTCTTTGGAGCTTGTTTCTTGAAAATCATATCCTTAAATAAAACACCTACAGCAACAAAAGAAATGGCACCATTCTCACCATAATGGAGTAAGTGTAATTTATCTAAAAAGATCAAGTCCATAGGAGGCATAGAATTATCATCAACCAAACTAACTTGCACTTGTCGAAACACGTAAGTTATAGATTGTTTACCTTTGTTTTATGGTGGAAGTGGCCTGTGACTACCAGATCCGGTGTGTAATCGGGTTTATGACACATAAATTGATGGATATGTTGTGATAAAAGAAGACAAGCTTGCGGTTACTTACGAGAATACGATTTGTAAGGCTACAGCTGGCGCTGCATTGCTGACTACGGCTGGTGCTGCATTGCTGGTCGTAGTGGGCCATTGCATCGTCTGGCTGTTACAGCGGCTGGGGCACTATAGTGCCTCTATGGTGGGGCACTGCTACAACAACTGGGGTGCTAGCATGGCACTGCAGTGGTTGGGGCAGTGCAATGCCTCGTGCGATGGACTACTACCTCATACAAAGCAGAGCTTGAGATTTTTGACAAGGCATGGAAACTAGAATTTTCTTCAAATGTAGAGATTGTGATGCAAGGGTTTTTTTGGGAGGTGGGAGATGATCCTACAATGAAAAATTAAAAAAAAATTAACTTAGGTTAAAAAAATGAATAATAATAGTAGGGTAAAAAATTTTAAATGGGTTAAAAGGAATTAAAGCCCATAGAGATAATAAAAAGCCCACCCATTGTTATAACCCATGAAACTTCAAAACCTCAGTCAAAACAAATAACCCAATAAAATAAAAAATAATGGTGTTTCACCATTAACATTAAATGAAGCCCCATAATCCCCAGAAAACCTAACTTACAAATAAACCTTTTTAAACTCACTTGTTTACCAAATTTTGAATCACATGACCTTTTTTTCAAAGAGAAATTAAAAATTTAGTTTTCATTCCCCAACAAAAAATCAACAAGCTAACCACTTTTAGCTATAAAGAAATTTGTTAAAGATGTATTAATGTAGGCAAAAGGCAGTAAAACATAAAAAAAATAAAAATTACTAGAATTTAAATCTAAACAGTAATAGTGCAGCCTTGGGCAAGGCTAAACATTGGATTTCCTTCCAGTAATGCCTCTTTTTAATATTTTTGGCCAGATGTTCCTGGATTCACTTCTCCTCTCCAGACATTGCAAACTGGGACTCCACATTACCTTATGCTAAAAAGCTTTTATAAAATGGCTTTAAATTATTTCCATTAACTTTAAAAATCTTACCATTCTTAAGGCTTCTAATTTCCATTGCACCATCAGAAAAAACATTAGTAACCATAAAAGGTCCTATCCATCTGGACCTTAATTTTCCCGAAAATAATTTCAAACATGAATGAAAAAGTAAAACTTTCTATTCTATTTGAAATTCTTTCTTATAAATCATTTTGTCATGGAATTTCTTTGTTTTCTTTTTATAAATTCTTGAGCATTCATATGCTTCATTTCTAAATTCTTCCAGCTCTTACAACTCTAATTTACAATTATTACCCGTTGCATCTAAAGTTATATTGCATCATTTAATAGCCTAAAATGCTTGGTGCTTTAGCTCCACTGGTAAGTGATATGATTTTCCATACATGAGTTAGTATGGTGACATGTCGATAGGAGTTTTATAGGAAGTTCTGTAGGCCCAAAGAGCATCCTCAAACTTTAAACTCTAGTCCTTCCTTGATGGTTCACCATCTTTTTCAATATAGATTTGACCTCTCTATTAGAAATTTTAGCTTGGCCACTAGTTTAGGGATGACGAGTAGTCAATAAGCAGTGTGTGATCCAATTTTGTTCTGCAGGGCGTCCATGATTTTATTGTAAAAATGCATCCCTTTATCACTTATGAGCACTCTTAGAGTACCAAACCTGCAAAATATATTATTTTTTGATAAAATTCATAATAATTTTAGCATTATCACTTCATGTGGCTTTAGCTTCAACCCATTTAGAGACGTAATCAACTACAAGTAAAATATAAGTATTACTAAAAGAATAAGGAAAAGGATCCATGAAATCAATACCCCATCCTTTAAATATTTAACAAAATAATATAGATGTGAGTGGCATTTGATCTCTGTGTTCCAAGTTACCTATTCTTTGACACTTGTCACAGGACTTACAGTATAAATAAGCATTATGAAATAAATTAGGCCAAAATAAACCACACTCTAAAACTTTTTAGGCTATTTTCTTAGGACCAAAATGACCTTTACATGCCTCAGAGTTATAAAATTGCAGTATGAACTGCACTTTATCTTTAAGAACATATCGTCTAATAATTTGGTTAGAGCAGTATTTCTGTAAATATTCTTATCCCTGGAAAAGTATTTGGCATCTCTCTTCAATCTATCCTTCTCAAACCTGGATAATTCTTCAGGGACAACACTTGTAACTAAGAAATTCACAATGTCATCATACTAAGGGTTGATGGTATTTAAAATAAATAAATGTTCATATAGAATTTCATCATTTAAAGGCAATGCTTCCTCATTTAACAGCAATCGACTGAGGTAACTTGCCTCTAAATTTTTAGATCCTTTCTTATCTCTAATCTCAATATTAAATTCTTGCAATAAAAGGATCCATCGAATTAAATGGGGTTTGGTTTCCTTCTTCTTAAACAAATATCATAGTGCTATATGGTAAAAAAATAATCACTTTAATACCCAATAAATACTGAAAGAATTTTTCTAAAGCAAATACAATAGCTAAAAGTTCTTTTTCCATTGTGGAATGATTGCTTTGGGCAATATCCAATGTTCTTGAAGAATAATAAATCACATGCAGATTTTTCCCAATTTACTGACCAAGAATAGCTCCTACAGCATGGTTGCTGGCATCACATATTATTTCAAAAGAAAAATCCCAATTAGGAGGCTAGATTATGGGTGTTAAAATTAGCTTTTCCTTTAGTTCATCAAATGCATCTTTGCAAGCTTGATCAATCTCAAATGCCAAATCCTTTTGCAATAATTTTCACAATAATTGGGTGATTTTAGAGAAATCCTTGATAAAGTGCCTGTAAAAAACTACACGTCCAAGAAAAGAAAAAACTTTTGGCACACGAGTAGAGAAAAAAAGAGATTGAATAGCATCAATTTTAGTTTATCTACCTCTATTCCTTTTAAAGACACAATATGACCCAAATTAACCCTTAGTATACCATAAAGTGGCATTTTTTTTTATAATTTAAAACCAAATTGGACTCTAAACATCTCTTTAATATTTTAACTAAATTAGATAGACATTTATAGAAGGAGTTACCATAAACTATAAAATCATCCGTAAATACCTCTATGATTTTTTCCACATAATCTGAAAAGATGCTTACCATACACCATTGAAAAGTCATTAGATCATTGCAAAGTTAAAATGGCATCCTCCTATAAGCAAATGTGCCAAAAAGGCAAGTGAAAGTGGTATTCTCCTGGTCCTCCGATTCAACTAGTATTCGATAAAAATCTGTATAGCCATCAAGACAACAATAATAAGATTTTTTAGCAATCTTTTTTAATATTTGATCAATAAAAGGAAGTAGAAAAATGATCTTTTCTAGTTGAGGCATTCAACTTCCTGTAGTCTATACAAACCCTCCACCCGTTTTAAACTTGAGTACGTACCAATTTGCCATACTCATTTTCTACTACCATGATTCCCATCTTTTTGGGTATAACTTGGATTGGACTCATCCAATTACTGTTCGAAATTAGGTAAATTACCCCTTCATCTAACATCTTTTGAATTTCTTTCTTCATAACTTCTATCATTTGCATGTTTAAATGTCTTTGTGCTTGTCTACTTGGCCTAATTAATGTTCTCTTTTAAATGGATCTTATGCATGCAAGGGGGGGGACTTATTCCTTTAATA
The DNA here is from genome assembly GCA_037975025.1 of Excoecaria agallocha. Taxonomy (NCBI): domain Eukaryota; kingdom Viridiplantae; phylum Streptophyta; class Magnoliopsida; order Malpighiales; family Euphorbiaceae; genus Excoecaria; species Excoecaria agallocha. The sequence goes on from JBBPFJ010000144.1 coordinate 172,571, forward strand.
TCAGTAATGGTCCATCCGATTGCCTCTTGATGCTCTCCTAAAAAGCTTGGATTAGTAGCTTTTCTTCTTTAGAATTAAGCTTATTGGAGATAATTATTGGAAGTGTTTTCTCCTTGCCCAAATATGCATATTATATATGATTTGGCAGCACCTTAAGCTTAGATTTAGGTGCCTGCAAAACAAATGGCAAAAGATTTTTGTTAGTTCTAGGTAATTCCAAAGAGTTAGGTGCACTTACCATTGGCTTCAATGCTTCTAACTCTAACACTACTTCCTGCAACTCTTCTTCTAGATTCAACGCCTCATAAAGTGCTTCAATTATATCCCTGTGAACATTTTCAATCAATGTAATCTGCAACTTATCATCTTTACTCATTTCAAATACTTTTTGAGTTAATGATTCAATGACATCAATTTCACATAAATAGGACATCTCACATGGGTATTTCATGGCATTATACACATTAAATTGCACAACTTCACTATCAAATTCCATATTGCAAATGCCTTTGTACACATCAATTTTAGTCCTAGCTGTTTGGAGAAATGACCTCCCTAGTAAAACATCAGATGATTCTTAAGATTTATCATCATCCTCTATATCAATCATATACAAATCAGCTGGAAAAATCATACCATTGACCTGAACTAAAATATCTTCCAACAATCCCTCGGGATAAATAATTGATCGATTGGCTAATTGAATAACTATTTTCATTTCTTCTAAAGGTCCAACATTTAAAGAGGAATAAATGGACTTAGGCATGATATTTAGAGATGCACCTAAATCACACATAGCTCTTTTAATACTTATATTACCAATTTTACAGAAAATAGTAAACATACCTTTATCTTTGCATTTTTGGGCATTTTTCTTTGAATAACTACTGAAACATTCTCATTCACAATTATTTTCTCATATCCAACCTATTTTTTCTTATTAGTACATAACTCTTTGAGAAATTTAACATATTTAAGTATTTGTTTAATAGCATGAATCAATGGAATATTTATCAACCTTAAGAAAAGTCTTAAAGATGTCTTTTTCTTCTTTTTCCTTCTTTGATTTAGTTAATCTTTCAAAAAATAGGGGCTGTACAACTAAAATAGGAGGCTATTATGAATTTTTACCTGTTGGATGTTATTTTTGTTTAATTTTTACCTCTTTTTCAACTTCTTTTTCTATTCTCTGGTTTTCTCCCTGGGGCATTTTCCACTCCTTAAAACAATTACACTCGCATTTTTCCTTAAGTTCTTTATGGTTTATGAAGGCAAATGTCTTTGGGACTCTATTATACTCAAAGACATTGGTATTTGGCTCATTTGTCTCTCAAAATTCTAAATGTTGCATCTATTTTATCTATTTTCTGTTGGAGTTATTGCAAATTAGCTACTAAAGAATGGACAATATCGTCAATAGACATACCTAGCTTAGGAGTTGGTTGAGAAGGCTATTGCGGTGGCCTTAGATGGAATTATTGCTATGAATTTTGTTGCCTTTAACCATAATTGAAGTTGGAATGGTCACATTATCCAGAATTATATGTGTTCGAATAGAGATCATATTTCCTACGATGCTATCCAAAAAATCCACCTAATTCATTCACCTATTCTTATGAGTCATCTTGTAATGTGGGACATAACTCAATTTTATATCCAGCATAGGCATAAATTCTGCACACTTGTTCTTAGGGAGTTTTTTTCTACAACTATATTTTACACAAAAAGAATAAAATTATTAAAATTTTCTTCAATGGAAGAATATTATACCTTATTTACTTTTTTTGGAAGGTCTTAATATCTCCCAAATTGTTGGAAAGTGGCTACCATATTTTGAATCAACTCTCTAATGTGTGTTGGAGTTTTGCTATTGAGGCTTCCCTTGCTTGCTACATCAATCATTTTTCTTTCCACGCTCAACATTCTCTCATAAAAATACTGAATAAGGGATTGATCTATAATGCCATAATGGGGACAGCTTGCACATAACTTTTTGAACCTTTCCCAATAATCATGAAGTGATTCCACATCTCTTTGTCTAATCATACTAATTTCTCTATGAACTATAGTAGCTTTGGATGCTGGAAAAAATTTATCTAAAAAAATTGATAACTCCAATTCAGTGTCTAGTTTTAATCCCTTTTTAGTCTAGTTTTAGTGTCTTTTGCTTTGTTTTACTTGAATTTAATAATTTCTATTCAAATTTAGTAAATTCTGACTTTTATATGTTTTGAAGAGCTTTTGATGGGTTTCTATGCTTAATTCTAATTTTTTTAGGCACCTCACAGTGCTGACTATGATCTCTGCCTTCCATTAAAATACATTATTTCAAGTATGTGATGGTTAGCAGATTTTTGTTCACACTTTGGTGCTAATAGTGACTTAGGGATTCCTTCAATACATAATTGAGAAAAGAAGGACCTCACAGTTAGCAATATTTTAGTGCTAATTGTGAGGCAATCAAGTTTTAGTTTGGAATGCAAAGGAGAACTATGTCACGGTTAATAGGTTTGTAATGCAGACCATGACCCCTTTTCCAAAAGAAAAATTTTTACTATATCATAGTCAGTAGAAATTTAGTGCTGACCATGACCTTATTCGGGGCTATATAAGGTAGAATTTCTATTTGGCAAAAGATTTGGAATTTTTAGATCTGATTTTTAATTTTTTTAACTGTTCTTATTTTTCTTCATTTTTCTTCATTTGTTTTATACAAATCTATTGTTATACTTACAAATAGATAGATTTACACACAAATACATAGATTAGATTTCTATTTTTCATCTTGGAGCTCATCTTCGATTAAAGATTTGGAGAAAAAGGTTGAAGAAGCTTGGGTTTCGATTGGGTTTTCACCACATGAATTTTTGGGTTTTTTCTCTCCTTTTCTCTCTTATATTTTTAATGGGTAGTGAGTAGTTAGCTAGTTTTTTAGGGGATCTTTGAATCCCCAAATACCTAATGTGAATATTGAGCAATTTTGAGTTTATATATATATAGATGGTTCATTTTACTATTGCTTCAATGTTATTTCATGAAGTTTTTATGCTTTAAGTAATTTATCTAGGTAGATGATTGATTTTATCATGTTATCTTATTTAGGTAATTTATTTGAGAATTTAATACCATAAAATTTTATACCTCAGTTCTTTTATTCATAAATGTTGTAATTTTGAGATTGCTCCCGAATATGACTCTTTTAGTTGCATATGTTGTGATTTTAGGAATTGAGTTTGGAGTAAAATAAATGGGTTTTAGTTTATTTGACTCTGAAATGGGATAACAAATCGAACCTAGGATTTTTAGACCCTTAATTAGGATAATCATAGGACTTGCTCTGGAATGGGATGTTGTGTGATTAGAATAGCTAGCTCCAGAATGGGATACTTGGGTTAAAAGGAATATCCCAAATTCATATATATAATTTTAGGTTAATTAATTCACATTTGGGTATAGGGAGGATGAGTGAACCTGAGTAGCATTTTTAGTATATTGATTCTTAATTTTGTTTACATTTTTAATTGCTTAAATTACCGTTAATTGCTGCTATTTTTATTTTAGTTGTTTAATTTTTACATTTTCATACTTTAACAATATAACACATATAAAATTATGGGAATTCTTTAGCATATGATTGATTTTCATAACTTGCACACACAATTCATAGGGTACGATATTCATAGGTCTCAAATTGAGCATCCTATATTACTTACCGATTTAGTATACTTGCAAAAGTCACATAAAAAAATCTCACCATATCAATCTATGTGGTGATAGTTTCGGATGGAAAATTTAACAACCAGTCCTTTGTTGAGTCAGCTAAAGAGAATTGAAAGGCCCACAACTTCACCTATTCCTCTGTAACTCCATATGGCTTCATTTCAAAGCAAACTGCATGGAATTCCTTTAGATGTTTGTGAGGATCTTCATTTTCCAAGCCATAAATAGTGCACAGTAAATGAATCAGCTTCGATTTTAGTTTAAAAGCAGTGTCCAAGGCTAGACAAGTTATACACAAGGGTTATTGGTCCAATGGTGGTGCGTGTAATTCTCTATATGTTTTTTTGTAATCTTTTCCTCTTATATTTTAGTTAGAAATTCAATAAAATCAATCACCACTTCATCTTTCTATTGTTTGGAAGAAGTTTCGACAAGTTTTTTGCATATCTTTATCTCTTTTCTCAATCTCCGAGCTATTTTTTTCAATTTTTGAATTAAATAAGAGTTCTCCCATAATTTTAGGCCTATTAATTAACAAATTTGATAGGTGTCGAAGCCACCAAAAATAATGACAATCTTTTCCTAAGAAAATAAATTATAAATAGGGCAAGAAAGGGTTGAATCCATAAATACTATGATTGATTTATTTCTAAATAACTAGATTTCAAGAAAATAAGATAAATGGTGGATTTTTATAAACTCAATATTAAAATAATAAATTGAAATAAATAAATAAAGATGTATAAAATTAATTAAGAACAATTCAATGGATGACAAATTCCAATTAAATACATTTGTAGCATAGGATTTAATTAACTAATCATTAATGAAGCAGTTATACTCGTCATCTTTGCGCTTTCGACCTAATCTTTTTGTATTAATGAATTAACCAAGTAAAACTGTAATTAATTCCTAGCAAATAAATAACCCTTTAACAAGCAAAAGAATTTACTTTATTGACAGCATTATAATTTAGAAAGATCTAACCTATGATAATGAATCTACAAACGAGATCAATTTAGACCAAATCATACATTTACTGAGCATAATAACCCTTGTTAGGAAGCTACATTAATTGCTACTAATTATTGACTTTACTAAACAATTACAAATTTAGCAAATTCAATTAGCAATATACTATTTAATTAATTGCACAGTGAGCTCTTATCGCATACATAACAAATAATAATTGAGATATAATTTTTCTAAATCACAGTAAATAATATGAAAACTAAATGAAATTAAGAACATAAATTAAGCGTAACAATCTCATAGTAAAGAAATTTTAGACTTGAATTAATCTTTAATTGAAAATAACAAGCTAGCCATGCATGGCCATGAATAATTCATAAAATAAAAGTTAAAAGCTAAAATAAATTCCCTATTACAAAGCTGGAGCTATAGAAAATATAGGAGGAAGAAGATGATCAAATCTTATCTCCATACCTCTTAAATATTCCTCCAAAATAGGAAAAGAGGAAGTATCCTACTTAAACTTGGAAAATAAAATAAAAATTCCTAAAGTAATTCTAAATTCTTAAAAACACTGCCTTTTGTCTCTTAAATTAAAGTCTTAACATTCCTAGTTATCAGCTGGAGCAGAGGTGACAGCTAGGTTAAATTTACATAGGAGACAGAATAAAATTGTAACTCTATTATCAATTCCCTTGGCAAGTCCTTTGGGTAAGGCTCTTGGGGCAAGGCTTAAACCTTAACCTTACTTCTTGCCTTGAGCAAGGCTTTTGGGCAAGGCAATTATCAGATTCAATCCATCAACATGACAATTAAAAATCAAGCAAAAATATACAGTTTAATATTTTCATAGTTGATTTCCCTATTTAACTATGTCCCATTGGTAATTTACCCATGGAATGCCATTTTTTTTTGGTAATTTTCCTACATAAATAAGTTTTCTTCATTAAATTACTTACAAAAACTTCATTCTATAGGGAAATTGAAATAAATTAAAAACCCAATTTAATTCATTTTCCTTTTCATAATCAATCAAATCGCTTTCTTTCTAAAAAAATTACTCCCCTTTCCCCCTTCTTTTTGTTGCCATCGACATTGCCTTTTCATTTAAATCCCTATTTCTGTAGGCGTATCTTCTACTCCTATTCCTTTTTTTTTCTTTTCCATCTTAATAGTAACATGTATGCATTTGTAATCTGATTATTCATGAAAATTGCTTTTTTATTTGAAAGAGGGTGAGTTTATGTAAATGGAGTAAAGTGGGTGTGCTTAAGTTTTTTCGTTAATGCAAAGGGAGAAACAAAAGGCGATATCTTTAAAGAAGTAAAAATCCATCGTTGAGAGGTACGTTAGTTTTTAAACTAAATACATTTGCTCTATTCATTTTTGGTTTTTTGTATTTGCTGGCATTCTATGGACTTGCCATTATTTTTCAAGTATTTTTTTCTTTGGTTACTTAGCTTTTATATGCAACTAAATATATGTGAACTTTGCATTTCCTTCTGCTTTGCTATCTTTTTTGTTATTTATGATTTTTGATTTTTCAATGTTCTCTTTTTGTTCTGGTTCATTTTTTGGGGGGGGGGGGGGAGGGGTTGAGTTTTTGGTATGGTTATCTTGTTTGGCTTGTTTTGTGTGATTCTATTGGTAGGAGTATGATATCTTTTTTATTACATGGCATATTAAATGTGTAGGATGTCTGTGCTAGCATCTAAATGCTATGTTATTTGTGACACCTTGGTTTTAATATTATTAATAGAAAATTAAAGCTCAAAGGTTGTTTCGCTTTTGATTTAGGAGTATGTTTTGGTTTAAGATAAAAGTTTGGATTTAGGAGTATGTTTTGGTTACTGTTTCTAAATATTAATGAAGATAACTTAGGATTAATAAGTTAAGTATTACAGCTAATTAAAAATTTATATTATCAAGAAATCAAAGAAAGAAAGCTACAAAAGGTAATTGCTATGCTTACATATGGATTTGAGCAATGAAGGAACTCTTACATGGATTTTATAAGCAATTGATATATAATTTTTGAGATAATATGATGACTTGTTGGAGATACTTAACTAGGCATTAATTATTAAAATAGACTACTCCTTTCATTTTCATATAAGTGTCCATTAATTTAGTCTAATGCATATAGATTAAAAAATGATTAAAACATATCAATCTTGGGTACTGCTAAAGTCAGGAAAGAGGTTAATGACAAATGTTAAGAGTTGAAATTGAGCTCTCTTTAAGTTTAAAAATGATTCAAACATATCAATCTTGTGTACTACTGTAATATATTAGTAAGAAATTCTAAAATTTTTGTTTCCTCATCCATCATGTTATAAGTCTTCCATGTCCTTACTTGATATTTTAAAGAAATTTTAAAATGATGTTACTTTTGCATATGGAATGAAAATGAAGGGTTTGAGGGTGTGGTTATTTAACTTGGTTGAGGCTTACAACAAAACTTGCTGACAATTAGGTCTCAAGTGCATGTGTATTGGTTTTATTTATGTCCAATTGTTAACTTAGTTCAAACTCATAGCTATTGCATTACTGTTATTGCATTTTTTTCTCATTTGTTTGATAACTTAGATATTACAGTTTTGATATAATGTTTATAATTTTAAGTTCTTATTTTATTTTTTCTTAATGATTATTATTTTAGATGTTCTATACTAGAAAAAAAACATCTTCAAAGTAGTGAATGGTTCTTTGTTGATTTTCTTTCTAGGTATAGCCATATATTGTCTGACTGTGAGTCCAATTGTGACCAATGTTACTATTTGAAACCATTTGAATAATAGGATGATTACTTGCCTATAATCATTAACATTATTGTTGGAAACTAGAAAACCATCGAGTTATGCTGTTGGACTAAACTGTTTTTCATAAAACCATTAGAAAGTCTATTTGATTTTCTTTGCCTTTTTTATGTTAATTTTTTAGAATACTTTGACTACCTAAAATAGATATTTAATGCCCCCGCACACTATAAAATAGATAAATAGTACATATAAATTAGGCATATAAATTTATAGTTCATGTAAATTATTAATTTGTATATTAAATTGATCATCTATAAATTAATAATATGTAAGTGGTTCATACTTCATCAAAATTTGAGTTTCCTTCTGAAAATTGAAACAATAAAGTCAGCAATAATTTTTTGGATGTAACACAGTTGTATGATAACTCATCTAATGTTTAATTAAAATAATCTAACTTTGTATGTATACAACTATAATGGTATAAAAAAGTATCATAAGTCCCTATAAATTTTGTTTATAAGCTTCTAATTATATTCACTTGAAGTTTTTTTATCTTCTTTTTGGTGTTGCGATGTGCTTGGGCTTAGAGTGGCTAATTGTTTCTTTCTAAGTTTAGGAAAGTATGAACTCTTTAGTATCATTTAACAACTGTATTGTTAAATGATAGATAGGGTCTACTATGTTAGAATTGCTATAGTTTTATGGGTTAGGTAAGATAGATAAGGTTTTTCATTTTGTTTTTGTACTTAGGTTTGTTGGTTTTGATTCTAAAGGACTTTAAAGAGAGCAGGTTTTATTGTTGTTCTTTGTATTGCAGCAAGTTTTATTCTTTTGCTACAGGCCTTGTATACTCAAGTTCCCCCAATTTTTGGTGTAGCTTATTTTAGCTTCCAGTTCTTATTTATCAATTAATTTAATTGGTTGTAGTTGTCATTCTTTCAAAATGGTATGTCTAAAGAATTAAATTAACTCTATTTTCTATTGTAACCACTATAGAAAAATAATCAATTAGCAATGAAAATTATTGATTTTCCATTGCTAATCAAAATTAGCAACGAAATGAGTGGTTGCAGATTTGATAATTGCTAATTTTTAGCAATGAAATTGATTTTCGTTGCTAAAATTAGCAAGGAAATTCAATATCCATTGCAAAATCCACCAAATGTAATATTCTGTGAATTAGTCAAAATTGCCAACATAAATTAATTTTTGCTGGTAAATTTAGCAATGAAAACTAAAATTTCAGTTGGAAAATTCACCCACCAATAAAAAAATTTACAATGGTGCCATCTGTCACCATTCCATCGCTAAAAATTAAAAATAAAGCAAAAGAAAAAAAGAAAGAAAAAAATTTTAGGAATGATTTTATTACATGTATGGAAATTTTGGTGACCACTTCTCATCAAGGAACTTGCAAGCTTGGAAAGATTGTTGTGAAGTTTCTCATAGCTAAATCAGTAAAGAAAAAAACTACAGCTTGTCATACATAATTCAAGGTCAATCAAACCCTAATAATCTATTCTAGTTCAATATTCAACAATTGGTTAAACTAAGATTCACTAACACCATCCATTTACAATAATCATTTTATTTTTCAGCTACACAAAACACAACCCTATTCATCATTTATCAAATTTCATAGCTACTAACAAACTTATTGAGATTACAAGGAACTTGAATAAGTGACATTACTAGCAAGAGGAGGAAAAACTCGAGAGGCAACAAATCTTTAAAATATATTTGCAAATTATTCACTTGAGCTACCTATACCCAATTACTGTAGATTAAAATCTTTTTGCTTAAAAGAGATTACTATTAGCAGCTTCATATTTATTAACAATTTGCACATAAGTACATATCGATGTATCAATGAAATTTGCAACTAGAATCAGTAGATGGCAAGAATACATATATTCCACATTAAGTCATCATATAAAATTGATAACTGCAGCCTGTAAAAGATCAAGTAGTATGAAAAGTTAAATAAACAAATTTGATTTCTACAAACATGTCTATCTTAGTATGTCATCTCAAACACCTTTACTAATACCAAATTATGTGCAAGGAATGAGCATATATTATGAAATTTATGATAATATTGCTACATATTGTATACAGACAAAGCAATGGAAGAATTAGTGGTGAAAATCACTTCAAAATATAAAACAAGCATTAGACATGGAAAATAGAAAAATAATTTTATCCATAATGCATGAAAATAAATTCCATTAAAATTTGTGATAAGTTAACATTCACCATCTCAAAATTTTAAAAGAAAAAATATAGAAGTTACAGAATAAGAAAGCTTATTAAGTAACACACGAGCAAAAGAACAAAGCATGAGCTTATATTGAAACTGGCCTTTATGCTACCAAAATTTTATTGATATATCTCAAAACATTCCTCTTTTTACATCTTCAAATTTATCTTGGCCCTCTAAGACAACTTGATCAACTGTGAAAATATCATTATTTCCATGATTTTCAAATGATACTCTTTACCCTATTGTCATAACCTACATATCAAAATATCAAATTTCATAAGTCAAATTAAATATGGCCTTTGGTATTATAATAAAACAGAATAAGGAGATAAAAGATCATTGCATCTAATGAGAGAAAAAAAGAGTTATAACATAAGAAGAAGATCCTCCTAATGTTATCAAGTAGCAATTAATTTTTATTTGATGAAATGTGATACAAAACTGCTCAAAACTATATAATATCCAAAAAATAGTTAACATTATGATAAAATAACATGTAGCTAATAACATCTGGGATTTAAAGGAGTACCTATTGAACTTAAAGCTTTCAAAACCATATATATCAATAACTCTGATTAACTATTTTGAGCTTGGATCCTACCCAATTGAACTATTGATTTTGTCCACAAGCCTATAAAAAATTTAAAATAAGAACAAAAAATAATAATTAAAAAATATATATTTATGTGAGAATGATTTGGAACATTTCTAAGCTAAAATAAGTGTCTTTATCATTTTAGTTCTTCTTGACCATTTAGAAAAATGGAAATGTCAAATATGGGCAACTGCTACAAAAGGTCTCTTACCAATCAAACAAATGAGAATAAATGGTTTTAGCTAGAGCATCTTGGCTACCTAATACATCATCAAGATCAAGAGTCCTTGTAATAACCTCTTCTGGAGTTATCATAGCATGTTTTATCAGTATGCAATCCAGCGGCTAATACTTTGGTCTTCGAATCCTTTTTAAGAGCTTTTGCTATAAGGTACAATTAAGAGCTTTCTGGTATAATCAAATTACACTTCTGGAATTAAATTAAGAAAAATAGAGAATAAATCTTAAATAGAAAATAATAAAAAGGAAAAAAGGAAAAATAAATATATGTTGAGTAAAAAACACAAAACATGTAAAAATATCATAAAATTAATTACATAATAAAAACATTATATATAAATATAAGCCAGTGTAGTTTCAATAGTAAAAAACCAATTCCTATGCCCTTTAGTCTTTTGTTTTCTAAGATGATTTCCTCTGCAAATTAAAATAGGCATATCAATTTATGAAATCATTTAAAAATCAATTTTACGAGGCTGAAAGATTAAGATGGTAGTCTTCATCAAACCACTGGTCCAATGCTTGGAAATTATATAGTGGTGCCATAAAGCAAGAATTTGCCTAGTGATTGATACTTATAATCTGTTCCAAATTCAAAAGACCATGTCACCAAGTTCCTGATACCCAAGTTTATATTTAACTAGAAAAAAGCTAAGCATGAACAAGAGAGTATAGCCTAAATCATATGTTTAAATATAAAGGATGTAGGTCATGAATATACATGGTTTTCTTTTCACAGCCACACCCTCCACCAAAGGAGTGGATCTAAGAACTTCTCGATATACTTTAAGTTCAACTGAATCATTACTACTAAGGTTCCAAACTAAAAGGCACCATCTCCAAAGAAGCATAAAAAATGAGGTGATGGTGACATATGAAAACCAATTAAACACATACTAAAATAAACAAATACAGTTGATAACTACCACCTCATCTACATATTAATATAAGGAAAATATAGAGTTGAAACATAATATAATGAGAAAATCAAGTCCGATAATGGAATAAAAAAACACATTGGAATGGGAAGAGAACATCATATAGTGGTAAATAAAATATTCAATACAGAATAACAAAGATATGAAAAAATTACCTGCTTTTTGGATCTTCAAGCTCCTTCTTCTTCTCTTCAAGAAGGTTGGCTAATCTAAAAAAAAAAAGAGATGTATAGATCTATGAGCTACATACCTATTGAAGATTTCCAGAGGAACTCAAAATGGATATTGAATTTGAAATCTGATTTGAGGCCCATACCTTGGTGAAAGATGTAGAAGATTTTAATGTAATGAAGAAAATTCAGGCACATAAGATGATAAAAGTAAAAATCACACACAAATCTGAGGCCCATACCTAACAAAGTTGATATGCACATTGAGGTTTCAATGAACAACGAATTCTTCACATTACAATCAAAACATATCTACAAATAGCCATAACAAAATAAATTAATTTTTATGATTAAAAAAGTGATGATTAATAAAACACATGATTGAAATCTAAGATCTAACAAAATAACAGCCAGATCCAGAGTGGATCTAGGAAAAAAGAACCAATAAAAACTCAAAACGGAAAGAACACAAACCTTGTTATCAAATTTTTCTTTGAGTTTTCTAAAGATAGCATTTTTGTCATTAAAGGTTTTAGATGTCATTGATTTTGTTTTCTTCAAATTAGACTCAAGAAAAAAAGTTAACAATAAGGTGAGAAGATTGGCTCCAACACCTTCTTAGATACAACGAGACACACAGATAGAGAGAGATTGGAAGTATAGTGATTGGTGGGCAAGGGCAAGGGCGAGGGTGAGGGTGAGGGTGAGGGAAAGGGAAAGGCGAAGGTCGAGGGGAAGGGAGAGAGAGAAAGTAGCAAGATAGTGAGGCAGAGAGAGGAGGAAGAAAAAATGAAGAATTTATATCTAGGGAAATTTAGAAATGGAATGTTTCTTCCATTGATAATTTAGCAAATAAATTGCATTTCGATTGGTACTTTACCAACCAAAATGCAATTCCATTACTAAATTACCAACGGAATTTTGTTTCTGTTGATAAATTACCAACCAAATTTTATTTCCATTAGTGATTTTCGTTGCAAAAGTTCTTTTCATTTCATTAACGCCTTATTTAACAATAATATTTATATTCCATTATAAATTTTCGTTGTAAAATTTTGGTCCTAAAATTTTCCTCCATTTTTAGCAATGGGAGACAACTATTTTTCATTTTCATTGCTAAAGAAAAAAATCCCTACCAAAATTAGCAACGTAATTTGATTTCTATTGGTAATTGGCAACGTAATTTGATTTCCATTGCTAATTTTTTGATGTTATTTATGAATTTTCTTATAGTGAATTATTTTACATTGTAAGAATTTATAAATCTTTTGCAACCAATATAATAGTTTTATATCTTCTTCAATTATAAAACAAGCTATCATCAATCAGATTGCTATAAGAATTTCCAGCTTTAAGGAATAATTAGTTAATTATTTCATGTTAAGATAATTATGTGTCAACTTTTGGGAAACTTGGATTCCTGAAAAACATATTGAATAACATTATAAAATCAAGATAAGTATTATACTAAATTAAGAAATAATAAAAAGAAAAAATAGATTAATGATGGAATAATAAGCATAAAAAAGAGAATTAAATTAAGAGATTATAAGAATAATAGAGAATGAAATCAAATGGATATAAACCAATCAGTTAATTAAGTTTGAAATTAAATAGATAGAAAATGTTACAAGGACTTGAGTTGTGACCCTATACAACCAATCGATTAATTAAACGTGAAGTTTTTCTTAAGGTTACTTAATATATTTCATATCTTATCAGTTATCTAAAATAATTTAAGTTACGAAATTAACTTTTGAAAGTATACAACAGTAACAACAAGGAAAAGAATACTGTTGTTTTTAGTTTTATTTTGGTGTTTATCTCTCTCCTTAGTTTAGACATATCCATTTCTGAATTTTAAAGGTATTAAGTTTACTATCTTTTTTATAATTAATTTATTTGTTAATGTATGTGCTTTTTCACATATATATATCATTGAATTTTTTTAATAAATTTGTTTCGTATATTTTTTCATGTTCATTTTGAGCCATATCTTGCAGCAATTTCTTGTTTATGGCCATATCCGTCATGCCTAAACATATGATGGTTGCATGATAAAAATTAGTTTGTTTCCATATCCATCATACCTAATATATGCCTAAAATGTTTCATTCTTAATTATGTTCATGTTAATCCCTAAACTAAAGATAAAATGGCTTTTTTAAATCATATTGAAAACGATTATATTTAAATCATAAATCTAACAATGAAATTACCATTTCTAAATAATAGTTATGCAAAAATGAGTAATGTTGATAGATCTTAGATTTATAGACGAGGGAGTTCAAGCCCTTACTAACTATGCATGTTTGCAACTTGCATATATGGATGGTTCAAAATTAGATGTCCATGTAAAAAGTGCAAACATATAATTTTTCTTCTTACCGATGAAGCTAATCTTCATTTGTTAAGAAATGGGTTTGTCCCAAATTATTTTGAGTGGACATGACATGGAGAGCCATTAATTTGTAGCACCTTGAGAGGTAATGAAGTAAACTTGTCAGTAAATATAGATGGATTTGCAAGGCTCATTAGTATTAGACCAAATAATGTGGATGCAAATGAACATCCTTACACCAAATTTTTATAATGCAATTGGTTATTCCTTCTAAGAAAATATATAAAATCTTGAAGAGGAACCAAACCCAAATGCAAAAAAGTTTTTTGACTTACTATAGTCAATTAACCAAAAATTATAGCCAAACTGTAAGATCATGACTCAACTATCTGCAATTGCTAGAATATTGAACATAAAGTTTAAAGGTCATATTTGTGAATGAAGTTTGGAAAAAAAATTCTTACTTGGTATAATGAATCACTACCTCTGGATCATAAAATGTTAGAAAATTTTTATGAAATGAAGAAGCTTATTGGGGGTCTGGGCTTGCCCATTAAGAAAATAGATTATTGCAAGTTAAGATGTATGTTATTTTTAGGAGATAACATAGATTTACAAGAGTGCAAATTCTATAATCAACTTAGGTTCAAACTAAAAAAGCATACTAGGAAGCAAAAACTAGTTTTTTGGAAACAGATGTATTATTTCTTATTGACTCCGAGACTTTAAAGACTATATGCTTCTGATGTTATTACATCTCACATGAATGGCATAATGAACATGAACATATTGATGGAACTATGAGCCATCCATTGGATACACTTGCATCAAAACATTTTAATGACATCCATATTGAGTTTTGCAGCAGAAAGTCAAAATTTTAGGTTGGGATTGTCCACAGATGGATTCTAACCTTTTAGTTAATCTAGCCAACAATATTCATCATGGTCAATCATAATTACTCCATATAATTTACCTTTATGGATGTGTATAAATGAGGCATACATGTTCTTAACAGTGATTGTGCCAGGACCTACAAATCCAAAGAATAAAATTGATGTATTCTTGTAACCATTGATATTTGAATTGCATCATCTTTGGGAATTTGGTATGGAAATTACATATGATGTGTCCATTAAACAAAATATTTTGAGGAGAGCAGCTTTGATGTGGACTATTAGTGATTTTCCTACATATGTTATGTTGTTTGGATGGAGCACAGCACTAAAATCGGCTTGCACTTACTATGGCAATGATTCTAATGCATTTTATCTTTCTAATGGGAGTAAAACATCTTGGTTTGACAATCATAGGAAATTTCCTCCTCCAGATCACCCATTTAGGCACAATAAATAAAAGTTCATTAAGACTAGAATGGTACAAACACTTCTTCCCCTAATAAATCTGGTAAAGATATATTGCAGGAGATTGATAAATTAAGGCTTCTAAAAGTTACAGAACTTGAAGTTGAAAAGGTTAATAGAAGTATAAGTAAAAACTTTGGTGGGAGAAAAAATGTATCTTTTGGGATTTGCCATATCAAAAATCTAATTTGATACATCATAATCCATATGTGATGCATATTAAATAAATATTTTTGACAATCTGTTCAACTCCATCGTGAGTATTGAAGGGAGGTCCAAGGATAATGCAAGATCAAGAGCTGATTTAATTTTTTCTTTTGTAAAAGGAATGATGATAGCTCTAATTAATTGTTGATTTTTAGTGTATTTTTGTTTATGTTTTTGTCTTATTATGCATGTTTTTTGTGTTTTGTGTGTTAAATTCCTCTTTTGTGCCAAATTAGATTATTTTGAGAAATATTAAAATTTGTTGTGCTAAATGGTGAATTTTTAACTTTTTGCAGAGATTTGACCTTGCATATGGCAGAGACTAAATAGTCCCTATCGTGTGTCTTATAGAATTACCAAAGTGCATTGTCTCACTAATGCACACAGCAGAGACTAATTAGTCTCAACATGTGCAGGGTAGTTTTCATCCATAAGGGTACATATGACAAAGACTAAATAGTCTCACCATGTGTCATGCTACAGTACTCTTTTAACTAATTACAAATGGCAGAGACTAAATAGCCTTCATCACATGTCACTTCAAACACTATAAGAGCATATTTTTTGTTTGGCTCAAAGAGGAGTTTTTAAAGGAATAACATAGTTTTTAACTTTTTTGGTATTTCTTTTCAGATTTTTGGGGTTTTTAAGCTTTGTTTTCACTGTAAAAACTTCATTTTTATTAGGGTTTTATAGTTTCAATATCAAAAACATCATATTTAGCTTAGTTTACAATAGATATAGCAATAGTTTCAATCAAGACTTGCTTAGAATAGAGAGAAGAGGATGCTCCAGAGTTTAGATATATCTTCAACAAATTGATTTAAGAGTCTCGTTCTCTATAATTATTAAAGCTTTGATCTTTTTATCTAATTTATTTTCT
Organism: Excoecaria agallocha; assembly: GCA_037975025.1. Lineage (NCBI taxonomy): Eukaryota > Viridiplantae > Streptophyta > Magnoliopsida > Malpighiales > Euphorbiaceae > Excoecaria > Excoecaria agallocha. The sequence continues at coordinate 189,029 of JBBPFJ010000144.1, forward strand.
ACTAAGTTTATATAACTTTTGAAGCAATTAATGCTTCTAATTTGTGAGAAATCAAGTAAACATGACCATATCTTATATGATCATCTATAAATGTGATGAAATAGTAAGCCTCATGCCTTGTCCTCACATTCATTGGACCACATACATCAAAATGGGTTAATGGTAATGGAAATTCTACCCTAGTTCCTTTTTCAAATGGTTTCCTAACTAGTTTTCCTTTTAAGTAATATTTACAAGTATGTAAATCAATTTTATCAAGGTTACTTAATAAACCAACTTTGGCTAACCGACTCATTCGGTCTTGCCCAATGTGATTTAACTTAGCATGCCATAATTTCAAATTATTCTCATAATTATGTGAAGTACAAGAAGAAATTAATGAAAAACTAGTATTATTAAATAATTATGATCAATATCCATAATAATTAAATCATTTAAAATAAAACCAGAACCATAATAAACATCAGCCAAACATAAATGCATACCATTATCTTTAAAGTGCAAATCAAAACCAAGTCTCTTCAAGGCTATGACAAAAACTAAATTCCTATGAATCTCTGATGCATAAAGTACATCATGTAGGATTAGGGTTCGACCTTCACTTAAAACTAATGTTCACATGCCAATCCCTTCAACTGCCACTCTAGCATTGTTCCCTATATATATCCATTTATGATTCATCGAAATTTGACAAAGGCATCTCGATCCCTTGTCATACAGTTCATTGCTCCTAAGTTTATCACCTATAAAAATAGAACTAGATATATAAATTTCACTAACTCTCGAGTTAGAATAATGTACTTATTTGGGCACAGTGCAATCTTTTACATAGTATCCTATCTATTGGAAATTGAAGCACTTCACTCTTGAAATTTTCATTTTCTTTTTGCCTTTGGACATGTTAGTATTTTGTCTTAATTTTTTCTTTTTAGGATCCCTAGCCTTATCTTTAGCCTGATTCTTGAATCTTTTTCTCTTGTTTGAATTAGAACTCATTCCACCAGAATGGGACTATGCCACATGCACTTCAATATTGACCTTAATTACCGCCAAACGGTCCTCTTCAAGTTCAAGATGATGAGCGACATCTCTAAATGTCTATATGCTATCAATATGAGTCAATTGCACCTTCATATGCTCCTAACTCTTGGGTAAAGAGCGAATGACAATCTGGACCTATTGTTTATCCATCAGTTTATGACCAACCTCACTAAACTTAAAAATCATATTTTCTATCTCTCTTACATTTTTTGCATGCTATGATTAGACTTCTTCTGATAAGTATCAAACTTGATCGTTAACGATTGTAGCTTAGTCAAAGACACACATCCAAATCTTTCTTGCAAAGTGATCCATAGATCTTTTGCATTCTGATACTTGTAGAATTCCTTAGTGATATTATCATCCATGGCACTGAGCAAGATGATGCGGGCAGTGGAATTCTTCTTTTTTTCATGCCATGTAAAAAACTCGTCTTGCCTATGCTGGGTAGTGGTACTGTCTTTAGGTTTAGCCATAACCGAAAAAAATGGTTCTAAAGGCTCTTACTCCTCAAACATATACTGGATTTTTATACTCCAAATCTCATAATTATCACCATTCAGTTTCATATCTTTATTCATTCTGCAACAATAGATTTGGAAATAGTGTCTATTTTTAGATCCTCTGATCTTTAATGGAATAATAGTTGAATGCTCCTAAAGGAGAATTAGGCAAAACATGCTATTTACTATTCATCTAAAAAGTAACCTAATAAAGTTACCTATTAGGTCTAAATTCGAAAAGGCTACTTATTGTGTCCAATTACCTTCTAAGTCCTAATTTTTAACTTTACAAGTTAAAGTTTCAAGCATAGCAAATCTTGATTGTTGGATCTCAAGTTCATAAACATAATTAAAGGATATTATACTCTGGATAATCTAAGTCTTAACTCAATTATGATGCAAACATTTTACTCATAAAATATTGCAAATAAATGAGCAATTAACAAATAAACAAACACATTTATAATAAAAGTTAAATGCCAATATAATATCCAAAAGATAAATAAACTTATTTATTTAATCAAACATAAACATCCAATAGTCTCAAAAAGAAATTTATTAAAATAAGACACACTTGTCGTAAAATAATAATATGAAATATAAATCCTATCTCAGAAAACCCATTAGCCAATAATTAGTTTGACACTCATGTCAACTACTCAATGAGACTAGTATGTCTTAGAACTAGTCTCGTAATTGAAAATGAATCTTTGACCATCCTATATAGCTGATAAGGAATACCATGAACTTGGTGGTGTAACATGGATGACACACAATATATCCACTCCTAAATATCATCTCAAATTTAGTGTTACTTCTCAACACTCCTTTCTTGGATACCTTGAGCAAAAAATGGATAATTGGTCTTTGATAATTTCCATACATCAAAATCAAATTCCTCAGATCTGGATGGTGACCAAGAGAGTTTTTCATCACCTTAATTAAGGTTTTGTCATTATATCCTCTATCAAAATGGCCAATCCAAATACACTCTTACATTTATTCATACATGTATATTATGTGATGCACTATTGCATCTATATCATCAGCTTTAGCCTTTTTATACATCCTCAAATTGCGAACCTTATGCACTTTTGCATTGGCTTCAACAATGCCTTGAGGAGTCAGTAGACAACTGAAAGTCCTTAACATCACCATTTTTGTTACACATAATAGAAAATAAGTAGTAGTTACACTTGTGTACAAATATATATGATTGAAACTCATTTCAATCAAAGATAAGGACAAATCCACAGAATATAAATTTCAAACAAACTTGAAAATTTAAAAAGGCAGAAAGGAATAAAAAATATTTTCATCATTTTTTAAAATAAAATTTGGGAAAATCCAAAAAAAATATTTTCTAGTCGTAAAAAATTTCAAAAAATGACAATTAAAAAATTGAGAAAATTATATTAAAAATATTTGTTGGTCGGTGGAGGGCTCACGCGCCAACGAGAGTGAGCCTCATGCGCCATATGTGCGATAGAGTCACCACACTCTAACTGAGGCACTCTGCCATATGTCACCATGTCATACCCTATTTAACATGTGGCAGTTAATCATTGGTCCACTGGACACCATATGATATCCAGGTGGACTGACAGCTACCACATGGCATAACCACAGCCTACAATGTGGCAGTCAACCATTGGTCTTGTGGCATCCAAATAGACCTCCTTGTGCCATATGGTAAGACCACTGTCTGCCACGTGGTAGACCCTAACTAGACCACATGTCATGAAATATGGTAGCACCATAATATGCCCCATGTCAGAACCCTAATGGTCCAAGTGTTAGGACCACCACACTGGTCCATATGTCATCACCTCATTGGTCTATATGGCAGAGTGAAAAGTCACCCTAACACATGGTGACATGTGGCACCACAATAGTGGTCCACGTATCATACCTCTATTAGGCCACGTGTCATAGTGTCTTATCACTCTGACAGTTAGCCTGCACGTGAGAGACACGCATCCTCTAGTATGGGCCTTATGAAGGTGGCATGTGCAGCCCACACACAGCGTTAAAGGCATTTTTTGATGCTCTAATTTTGCCCGATATGAGGTTTTTAGGGTCCAGTAACACAATGGTGAGGTCAAAATTAAAAAAAATACCCATTTTTAATTTACGATTATGGAGTTTTTGCATATTTTTCGATGTACACATCATAATTTTCAATGTACACATACATACTAAAAATTAAATTCACAAAAATAGATTGAAAAACACACAAAAAATAAACTTTAGGTGTTCATGCTACCTATTTGGATCTACCAAATTTCATGTAAATTTAGGTCTAAAACTTTAGCATGCCAAAATGTAAAAAATCATGCTCTGATACCAATGTCAGTGTTTTACGCAACAAAATAGCATAAATACAAAAATATAAGTAGACAAATTTACCTCTTGTAGTGTAAAATCCTTTGACACGAGCAAAAGCAAGGGATCTTTCTTTTCATGTTACTGCCACAAGCTTTTGACTATGAGCATGCACATCGAGAAGAAAGTGACTAACTACAGTCTAAATGCCCTTTAGATAGATATTAAAAAAAGTGAATTAAGAGTAACAATTTTTGCGCAGAGAATGTGTAACCTCACTTAGGTTTTCTAAACTTCTATTTATAAAGGTTATGGAGAGTTAAAATCGTATTTTAACTCTTATTCCTATTTTAATTAGAAATCAATTACCCTAAACTAAATAGGATAATAATAGTAGAGTTATGTGCACACCCAAACTCTTTATATATATATATATAAGTTTATCTTTTATAATCAAACTAAAAAAAATTGTAGAAAAATAAACAAGAAGAAAATTTTTAAAAATATAAAAATCAAAATATACTATAAACATAAACAAATTAACTATAAACTAATTTCCAGATGTTGCTATTTGTATGGCTTCTAGTCTTTTTTTTTTCTTGGCAATTTGTTAGAAGAAAAGAATAATGTAGTCTGGTTGCTGTCTCTCCCTGTGCTAATAGGGAATCTTGGAAATTGCCTAATGAAGGTTGCATCAAGATCAATACGGATGCTACTATTTTTGGGGAATCTAACAAGTTGAGCTCAAGCTTTGTTGTTTGGGATCATATATGTCATTTTATTGCTGCTGATGTGAAATCTTTCCATGGTATTCTTAACCCCTCCCATTTTTCTTATATTGATCTAATACAGAGATAGTTAATAAACCTTTGTAAGAACAAAAATGCTATGATTCATATCTTAGCACTATTATTTCTGATTGTATTGCTTTTTTTTTTTTCTTTCATTGTCAACCTTAAGTTTGGTTGTATTAAGAGGTGTGCAAATCAGGTGGCTCATTTACTATTAGAGAATCCATTTCTGTGTTAGACTTTATGTTTTTGGACATGAATCCCCCTTCTTGTATTTCTTCAGCTCTTGCAGCCAAATTTGTTTCTCGGTAATGGATTGGTATTTTGTTTGAAAAAAAAATTATTAACTACTTAAATTATATTTTTAACTCTCTCCAAAAACCCAAAATGAAATATATTACCTCTTAAAAAATTTTATATTTAATTTTTAATTCCCTCTAAAAATTTGTAATTTTTCTCTTTTATTATTTTTATATACAACTAAAATTTTATTATATATAATAACTATAAAATTAAGTTATTACTTTGTGTATATATACGTTTTGAGCCAAAAATAAATGAATAATATTTGAATGAAACTAAAAATAAATAAAATTAATTAATAAGATGATTATATACTCATATAATTGCATTCATGATATAAAAGTAAATGAAGTTAATTGATAAGATAATTATACTCATATAATTATATTAATTAATGAAATTTTATTATATATAATAACTATATTTAATCACATTATTAATTTATAAATCCATTACTAATATAGGTATTGTTCAAAAAATAAGTAATTAATACTAGTTGAGTGATATTAAAAATAAATGAAATTAATTGGTAAAGTGATTATACACTCATATAATACATTAATTGGTAATATTTTATCATATATAATAACTATATTTAATTATATTATTAATTTAAATATTCATATAGGTATTATCCTAAAAATAAATGAGTATTAGTTAAGTGATACTAAAAGTAAAAAAAATTAATTGGTAAGATAATTATATATTCATATAATTACATTAATTGATAAAATTTTATTATATAATAATTGTATATAATTAAATTATTAATTCACATGCTCAATTACTAATATAGTTATAATGCCAAAACATATGAGTACTACTGGTTGAGTAACGCTAAAAGTAACTAAAAATATTTATAAGATGATTATATACTAATATATATTTATATTAATTGATAAAATTTTATTATGAATAATAATGATATATAATTACATTGTTAATTTACATATTCACATTATTATTGTATCAAAAATAAATAAGTATTAGTGTATTAAAAATAAATAAAATTAATTGATAAAATACTTGTATGATAAATTGCTTAACTTACATATCTATATAGATATTTATAAAAAGAAAAATTAAGTAGTAGTTGAGTCATGAGTGATATTAAACATAAATTAAATTAAACACAAATCATTTTTTTAAACAACACAAATTGTTTTAATTACATATTCATATTAATATAGATATAATAATTATTATAATAATTTAATTTAATCATATTATTAATAATTAAAATATTTATTTTAATTTATTAACTAATTATTATCTTAATTTTGTGCATTAAAATATATAATTCAAATAATTGTAAAGTTAAATTGATATAGTACATATAGAATATAAATTATAAAAAAATATTTATATATAATAATTAATAAATATTGGTTTTTTCAGTATAATTCAGTACCAGAACAGTTCGGTACAGTTCAATATAGTTTCAGTTCGATTTTAAATAAAATATCCAGATCCATTTCAAATAAATTTAACGGTACAATTTAATTTGGTTATAGTAAAAAAGCCAACAATATAGTTCAGTTTTGTATCTTTTTTTTTGGTATTTCGATTTAATACAGAACGATGTAGATTCATGTTAACCCCTAACACACACACACATATATAAATTGAAGAAAATAACAATAAATCTCTAATATTTTTAGAGACAAGAATTGCGACAACTCATTTGACCGATAGTGTAAGGCATTTAGCGACATTAGTTTAGCTTCACTTAATTTTTTAGTGACAAAAATTATCTTTTAGCGATGAAGAGCGCTACCACATGTCAAGTGACGTGTCTAATAATTAGTTGCCATATGTCATCGTCTATCCACGTCGGTAGTTAATGAAAAAACGGTCAAATTTAACTGTGATTGATGATGGGGCAAAATTATCTCATTTTGCAAACAAAAGGGGCAAGATTCTCCCATTTAAAAGATCAGGGATAAATTTGTCCATTTTGACAAATACAAGGGATAAAATCCACCTTTGGCCTTATGAACTATTAATTTATTTGCAATAAAAATATTAAGATCTTTTTGGTTCATGGTATGGTATGATTCATTAATGTATTGTTCTTTTGACTATAATATTTGGGAGCACAATTCTTCTCATGGTATTGTACTCCATTGTTTTGATTTATGATTCTTAAATCATAGTTTTATCTAATTTTGAGAATCAGCACCACAATTCTCATTATTTACTTTTACTATTATAACCTTATTACTTTTACTTTTTACTATAATTAATTTTATAACTATTCCGTCGCAAGAATTCGTATTTCCATTTCCCCATATTCCGTCACTATTTCGTCGGTAAATAATGTGCCAAAATATGCTGCATTATTTACCGACGGATATTCCGTTGGTACATAACAAAAATCATTTGTATCCTTACCGACGAAGGTTATTCGTCGCTAGACCGTCGCTACAAAATGGCGCCTCTATATCCAGCTAAATTTACCGACCGTTTTATATTTTGGTCGCTAAAAACGTAGCAATTTTTGCAATTTTTTATTTTTACCGACACATGTGTGATTCCGAAGCTAATCCGTCGGTAATGTGTTTTTTAGCGACGGATATTTTTCCGTCGGTAAAAACAATTTTTTTTGTAGTGCTATAATAAATCACCATTACTCAATTACTACATTGCTTCTATTAATGTTTAAATATTATTGACCTAACATTTATTATAATATTTAGACTTATTTATATTATAATATGTTTAAATTATTTATTAAATTTTTAAGTTAATATTTATTCAATAAATATTAAATTCATTATTTTATAAATATTAATATTATTTTTGATAATATTAAAATTATTATTTTAAAATATTACTAATTATAAAAATATTTATATTTTTAAAAAATGGAGGGTAATTACATCATTTTTACAATAAAACTATACAATATCATACAGTTGAACCAAATAAAAAATATTATAAAATCACATACTATCATATATTTTTTTCAAATATCGTATCGTTAAAATCATACAGTACTATACTGTATTATACTGTACAGTATATTAATGAATCACATACTACCACCAATCAAATAGGGTTTAAAAGATTAACTAATAATTTTTCCTATATGAGAAACGCAAATCCCCTATATCTTTAATTACATTTAGATATGTGATGCTCACGCCACCTTGAATATGAAAATAAATGTAAATATCAAAATCAGTGCTAAATCCTCAAAATATTCTTTAAGGGAAAGCTATGCATATGACTATCCAACCGACTTTGTCACTACACAAACTCGTATTCCTCGAAGAGTTTAAATTATAATCTTTTAGGTGTTAATAATTAGGTTGTATTCCAAAGGCTTTTCAAGTCTTCCATGCCCCGTAGACAGCGGGACAAGATTCTCAACAAATTCTTTTGACTTTATTCAATTTTTTTTTTTTCTACACCCAATTATGGGGTTTCTTGTTGCAAAAAGACAATCAACCATTGGGTTGTATGTATGTAGTTACAAGAATTTGTTAATGCTAAAAACGACTTAAAAAGAAATTCAGACAAAAGTATTTTTTATTTTATCGAAGACTTTTCAAGTCTTCGTCAGGTTGTGCCTGGACTTGCTAGTTGGAATTTCATAAATATTTCATGTAGAGATGTTCAAATGCGGATTAAATGGATCAACTCATTAAAATTATTAAATGGTTTGAAATCAATCCAAATCAGATGAATTAATATCTAAATTTTTTTATATTAAATTGGTTGGTTTATGTGGATTATATGAATTATATTAATTTTTTATTTTATATTATAAATATATAAATTATTCATATTTATATATTTTTAAATATAAAAAATAATTTTATTTTTATAAATTTTTTAAAATATTTTTTTAATTTTATTTTTAACCGGTTCATACTCACCTCTACTAATATCTATTCATTTTTTAAATCATGTCATCAAATCCTTTAATCTAAGCCTTAATTATACAAAGAAATTACTTTTAAAAATTTTTCTTAGTTGTATCCATAAAATTATTTGGTTACCTAGTAAGTAAACTATTCGCACATCATATTATAATATTAATTTATTTACATAATAGTATTCTATCGACTCAATTTATGAAGATAAATTTATACACCTAATTTCATACGTAATTTCTATTATTTATAGTCTGTACAAATTAGCCAGAATATTACATTTTTAAAAGAGTACAAAATTATTACGTATATTAACTATAGTTTTTGTCTTGTTGATCACCTCATGACTATATATTTATTTATTTTAATATTGTATTCTTATATTATACTCTTTCTGTTTTTATGTGACACTTTCAATAAATTTTAAATTTTATTTATTTATTATTTTTATATTTTCAGTATAATTTAATTTTTTAATTTATTTTTTCAATTAAAATTAATTTATTTAAAACTAATTAAATTTAATAATTTAATAAAAATTACATAATTTAATACTGAATTTATGTACAATTAATATTTTTTAATTTTTATGAAAATAATAAAAGTAATATATAAAAAAAATCGAAGAGAGTATCAATTAATATCAGTGGCTTCAATGTGCAACTACGCACATTCAATTAATTAGTCCATGCTGGCTAGCACCTATTTGTAGTATATTTAAATTTTATGAAAAAAAAAAAAGAAATTAAAATCTAATAATAGATGAAAGTATAGCCCTTGGATCGGCTTCCGTCTCCGCTGGGCACGACTATGAGAGTATTTTCCTACGTTTATCTGTAACGTAAAAGCTTTGCCTCTGTCCCTTGTGGAAGAAAGCGAGAAATATAATTAAAGGGACCATGCATGTAAAGGGTACAATTTAATTTGATAAAACATATTTTCAATCGCTAAGAGAGATAACATTAATAAAAAAAATTCAATTGTTTTATTTTTGATACATAAAATTTGCATGAATCTGTCATAGTTTTCATGTCAGATTCTGTTAGAATTCTTTGGGATAAATGACTTTGACAAATTAATTACAGTTAATAGCGCGTCATATTAGTAAATTTTATTTTCGATTAAATTTATAAACTCTGCAATTTTTTTATATTATATTATTAATTCTTACATTTTTTAATATTAAATGCTATAAAAAATAATATATTTTTATAATAGCCACAAAATACATATTTTACCTGCATTAATTAAAAATCAACGTTTATTTGCAATTAAATAGGGAGAAATAAATTACAATATTTTAGATTATGTGCGAAATAAGTTACAATATTGAATTGATTGATTATTAAAATTTCATATTAGAGTAAAATCAAAAAGTATAAGCAAGAGTGTATGTAAATAAAAGTGTAATGTGGATTAATTGGTTGAATTAGATACTAATCAATAATCCATATATATATTTTTAAAATGTTAAAATGGATTGCATGAATTATAATAACTTACTATAATTATAAAAAAAAAATGAATTGAGTAGATTGAATTATATGGATTAAATGAGTTATACCAAATTTGAATACTCCCAGTTCCATCCACCAATACACATTTTCATAGTCCTGCCAAAGACTTCTTTAAATCTTCTTTCTTTGCGCTACTTTCTTGTGATATGTCCGGCCTGCGTTAATGCGATTAATTTAATGTCATTTTCGTCCTTTTTCTCATTACATAACCTTTTTTAATACAATAGAGGTCCCTTGATTTTTTACATTTTTTACATTTTTACATTTTTAAAAATGATAATAATTATTATTATTATTTTCACAATAGTAAATTGTCAAATTAACTTTCTAACGTATTTTTATATTCATTAGATCACAGAAGATTATTTTGATTTTATTGAAAAACTTTTTTTAAGATTAAAAAAATATTTATATATTAGAGAGTGAAATAATCAAATTTTATGGAGAGATCATTTATAAGATTCATTCAAGTTCGGGAAATAAAAAAAGATTAATGATTTTATGGATACTGTCCGTTCCTTATATTTCCAACATTGTTACTTGTCTAATAGTATGGTTTGTTGTTTGGTTGAAAATAATTCCTTCATATGCATTTAATTATGCCGAAAACTTGTAATTTTGAATTATATTTATATACTATTTTCATCGAAATTTATATTTTCTTATAATTTATAAATTAATTTTAATATTTACAAGAAATTGAAGCATCATAGTTTACTTTATGTGACATATATATATATATATATATATATATATATATATATATATATATATATATATATATATATATATATATATATATATATATATATATATATATATATATATATTGAAATATTTAGAAAGCATCTTATTATTATATAGATGTATGAGATTTTGTAATATAATGTGATTTTGTAATAATAATAAGAAGAAGAAGAATAATGCATAATCCTTCTTTTTCTTATTATTATTACAAAATCACATAAAACACCCATTGAATTAATATCCAATGGGTCAAGATCTTTGAATATTGAAAACACCCAATGGGTCAAGATCTTTGAATCTTGAAAACACCCAATGGACTTAAAAGTGAGATAGATCAATTTTGAATTTACCTAATGGGTATTGGGTTGAAAAATAAAATTGATCAATTTTGGGTTGACCCAATGGGTATTTATATGGATTGGGTTGGGTTTGCTGCACATGACTAAAATATATTAATTATTTAAATAAAAAATTATGTATAATAAAAATGAAAAAAATATCTATTATAGGATTTATTTGGACAAAAATAATATTTTATCAAAAAAATTAAAAAGTAAATTTTAAACATTTATATTGTATTAATAAAACTTATAGCGGTGGATTACCAACAATATATACCATCGCAAACCATCGCCCCATATTCCATTCCTATTTTTGTCGCTAAAGGCTGTGCCAAATTAAGCCACCATTATTCACCGAAGGATCAGACATACCGTCATTATCTGTCACTAAAACATTTCAAATTAAACAGATATTATCAAAGGATATTGCTTTGGTACATAAACTAACATGTTTGATATATTTATTTACCCATTCAAGTTTCCATCGCTGAGACAATTTTATGTTCCATTGCTAAAAATATCACCATTCTTCAACGGCTTTATCTTTACCTATGACACAGTTGTTCCGTAGTTAATCTGTGGTAATAACTTGTTTTTAGCGACGTATTTTTATTCATCGGTAAAATCATTTTTTTTTCTGCAGTCATATGTCATCATCTGTCCACGTTACCATCATTATATGTCGCTAAAACATTTCAAATTAAACAGATATTATCAAAGGATATTGCTTTGGTACATAAACTAACATGTTTGATATATTTATTTGCCCATTCAAGTTTCCATCGCTACGACAATTTTATGTTCCATTGCTAAAAATATCACCATTCTTCAACTGCTTTATCTTTACCTATGACTCAGTTGTTCTGTAGTTAATCTGTGGTAATATCTTGTTTTTAGCGACGTATTTTTACTCATTGGTAAGATTATTTTATTTCTGCAGTCATATGTCATCATCTGTCCACGTCTATAGCTAATTAATGACAAAGTGGTCAAAGTTAACTGAGATAGAGGATGCGACAAAAATATCTCATTTTGTGAACAAAAGGGGCAAGCATCTCCCATTTAAAACATTAGGAAAAAATTTATCCATTTTGGCAAATATGAGAGATAAAAATGCACTTTTGGCCTAATGAACTATTAATTTATTTGCAATAAAAATATTAAAAGATTAACTAATAATTTTACCTATATGAGTAAATGCAAACCCCCTATATCTTTAATTACATTTATATCTGTGATGCTTACACCAGCTTCAACATGGAAATAAATGTAACTATCAAAATCAGTCCTAAATCCTCAAAATATTCTGTGAAGGAAAGCTATGCATATGACTATGCGGCCGACTTTGACACTACACAAACTCGCATTCCTTAGAAAAGTTTAAATTATAATCTCTTAAGCTGTTAAGAATTCGGAGGTTTGTATTCCAAAGACTTTCAAGTCTTCCATGCCCCACAGACAGCGGGACAAGATTCTCTACAAATTCTTTTTACTTTTCCAATTTTTTTTTCTACACCCATTTATGGGGTTTCCTGTTGCAAAAAGACAATCAACCATTGGGTTGCATGTATGTAGTTACAAGAGTTTGTTAATGCTAAAAATGACTTGAAAGAAATTCAGACAAAAGTCCTTTTTATCGTATAGAAGACTTTTTAAGTCTTTGTCAGTTTGTGCCTTGCTTGTTAGTTGGAAGTTCATAAAAATTCCACCAACTGATACACATTTTCATATTCTTGCCAAAGACTTCTTTAAGTCTTCTTTCTTTGCCCTGCGCTAATGCGATTAATTCGATGTCATTTTTCTCCTTTTTCTAATTACATATCCTTTTTAATCCAATAATGGGCCCTTGATTTTTAACATTTTTTATCCACGTGAAGCTGCAAGGAAACGATTTAACTTTTGATATTGTAATCACAGTTGTCCGTCCCGAACTTGATGTTAAATCGAAAAATAAAGAATCGATCATCTGAATTTTTAAAATAATTAATATATATTACTTAATTATATTTAAAATAGTAATATTTTTCACTATAAATATTCAAAATACTAATATTGATTATAATAGCATATTTATATTAATATAATAATCATCAAAAATTGTATTTGTTTATATATTATACAGATAAAATGAGAATATATTTAAAAATCATATTGATGATCAAATATATATCAACCTAAAGACAATAATGGAGTGATACGAAAATAGGATGTTGTGTTAATTTATTCATTTTATAATGAATACAAATATAACATTAGGTTTTAATCTGGATAAATTTTATACATGTGAAAAAAAAAATAAATTGAAAGCAAAAGTAGTATTTATATTCTTTAATGAAGAAAAACCGGTTGGCCAAAGTGGAGTGACTCGGTAAAGTTTGAAGTTAATTACCAGAATTTTTTTTATTCAAGATTAGAACAACTTGACTTGTATTTTCCCAAATCAAAGGGGTAAGATCGACAATGGCTAGTGACAGTGGTGTCTGAGAGATGATTGGTGGTCGAAGCGGTGAGTCACTAAGGTGAGGACGGCTATTTCAATGGTTTTTCGAAGAGTGGAAGCCGAAAGGGAAAGAGAGAGAGAGAGAGGAGGCAAATCGGGTGAGGACAGGAGAGAGAGGGGGCAAATAAGGTGACAGATAGAGTAAGGGAGAGAGAGATAGGAATAGATCGAATCAAGTGAGAGCGAGCGAAAGATATATCAAGTGAGAGCGAGAGAGAGAGAGATCGAGTGAGGCCGGAGATAGAGAGAGATAATGAGGTTGAAACACGGAGAGCGTGATCAATGGATTAGTTTGTTGGCAGTAGTGGAAGGGCGCAGGCTTGAATCTTTGTTGGAGGTAAGGTCACCGTCTAGATGGCAAGGAGAGGGGTGGGGTGAGTGACAAAAAAATCACTCTTCTACGGTTTGTTTCTCTGCATTTTGAAAACTATTTTATTCAATACAAATTAAAAATATTCTAACTATTTAAAATTTTACATAAGTTTTAATAAATAATAATAATAATAATAATAATAATAATAATAATAATAAAATAATAAGAACATATTTATTAAAAGATAAAAAGTTTAGAATAAAATTTATTTAATAATGAGATTAACCAATAAAAAAGTAGTAAAATTATAAGCATATGACTAAAATATATTAATTATTTAAATAAAAAATTATGTATAATAAAAATGAAAAAATATCTATTATAGGATTTATTTGGACAAAAATAATATTTTATCAAAAAAATGAAAAAGTAAATTTTAAACATTTATTTTGTATTAATAAAACTTATAGCGGTCGATTACCAACAATATATACCATCACAAACCATCGCCCCATATTCCATTCCTATTTTTGTCGCTAAAGGCTGTGCCAAATTATGCCACCATTATTCACCGAAGGATCAGATATACCGTCATTATATGTCACTAAAACATTTAAAATTAAATTGATATTATCAAAGGATATTGCTTTGGTACATAAACTAACATGTTTGATATATTTATTTACCGATTCAAGTTTCCATCACTAAGACAATTTTATGTTCCTTTGCTAAAAATATCACCATTCTTCAACTGCTTTATCTTTACCTTTGACTTTATTATTCCATAGTTAATTTGTGGTAATATCTTGTTTTTAGCGACGTATTTTTACTCATCGGTAAAATCATTTTTTCTGCAGTCATATGTCATTATCTGTCCACATTACCTTCATTATATGTTTCTAAAACATTTAGAATTAAACAGATATTATCAAAGGATATTGCTTTGTTACTTAAACTAACATGTTTGATATATTTATTTACCGATTCAAGTTTTGGCCCTTGTATCTGGTTTACATGGGGTATAAATATAGGAAGAAATTACCCCAGATGCCATCTTTTTTTATCCTTTTTACAACAAATACAACCCTTTTTATGTTTTGTCATGAATCTCATTTTTAAATTTCTATTTTCAAAAATATAACTTTCTTTGACAAAATGAAAACTCTCTTGTCTCTGCTTGCTTTCCATCCTTCTTGCCATATTTTTAATTCTCCATCACATATCGACGTTCTTCTATTTTATCGGCGAACAGGATTTTGATCTTTGTTGTCGGTGATTGGTGCAGTGTGGTGATGTGGAGCAGGGATGGAGGAGATGTAAATCGTCTAAAACTCATAGAACTTGTACTACTTTATCAGTTTATGTAATTGCCAGCTGCAAAGTTGCATTAGATATTGTGGTAAATCTTGTATGAATTATAGTTTTAATTCTCAAGTTATAATATACATGTGATTGAGATTCATCGAATTAATTTCCAACTAACGAGATTCCATTGAATTTGAATATTTTTCTCTTCGTTTTTAATGGATTTGTTCCTGATTATTGTTTTGAATTCATTATTTTATTTGTTTTTATATAATTTAGGTTGTTGCATCATCCTTCACCGTTTCTGGCTGGGAAATTGCATTTCCACTTAGGATTTACAGGTGTGCTAGGAATTAGGGGTTTTGATGTGAAATTATGAGAGGTTTTAGAGTCAAATTTGGATGAACAATTGGTGAATTAATCATGAAGTGATTGCTTCTGTGTTTTATTTGATTTTTTTACTATAATTATATATGACGCTAGTTTTTAATTATAATTAGATGTTATTTTACATGTTATAGCCTTAAATAATAAAATAACAAATGCTCTGTAGGTGTTGCTTGATTAATTTTGATTGGTTTAGTTCTTTTTAACAAAATTGCTACAACTTTTATAATTAGTGATGAATTCTCTTCCCTTTTCTGCTTGTGTAAATTCAATCCAAACTGCTAGTTTTATCTGCTTATTCATTTTCTCTGAGTGATGTAGTTATGGTAATTGGGGCATTATAGTTCCTGTTTGCTTCATTTGCTATCAAGGAAATATTTCAAATCAGATGACTTTCTTGCTCATGAGGATTCATTTTTTCACTTATTAATTAGTTCTTGTCCTGGAGGATTTCGTTGACTAAAGATTAGTATAATGTTATATAATGTTGCTAATATTTGCTGTTACTTGGTATTGGGCCTGCATTTTTCAAGTGCTGATCTCAGATTCTCCACTGTAGCATTTAATGGCCATGAACTACTACTTTCTTACAATTCACTTATTACAGGTTGATTTTGTGCCATTTTCTATTTAATATTACTTCTTACAAGTGTAAAATAATTTCTTATTGCTACTCTAGGCTATGATACTCCTAAATACATTGATACATATTGGCTTGTTATTTCCCCCCTCTCTACTCCCCTTTCTTGAATCTCTAAACTTCGGGTTGTTGTTAATGTAGCACCAATCTAAAAATTCATGAATATTAACATATCAGTGCATGCTATTACTATTTCTTTTTCTATAAACTGATTATTCCATACTTTTTATAGAAACAGAGTTCTTATTTTGGAACATCTTTCAATTATTGAAATTTAAAGGCAAATCTTTCAGAACCAAGGATTATGTGATCATTTTTATGGAAAATGAAATATCATTCAATGGCACTAAGAGTAGCCATTTACTTTATGTGCTTTAAATATGTGGCATCTCTGCAATTTCTTATGTTTGTTTTTTGATTCGAGGAATCTATCGTTCAACTAGTTCCATAATGTTTCATTCCTTTTAACTTCCCCTTTGATCAGTGGAATCATGCTTATGTAGTTCCTTTAATGTATACTATCATTTCCATAACCAGTAACTCCTAACTTTTCTTAAAAGTGAACCGTATAATTGTCACATTTATTTTTAACAACAAATGTGTATAATTAATGATAATATGTGTTGTAACAATACTAAAACCTTGATCTTATGCTTCCCATTAACAACTGGTGGATTGAACACTTGTGCTTTGCTTTGCTTTTCTTTTATTTTATTGTCTTATCATTGATGTTTGCTGTATATTTTTGTAAATCAGGAACATGAACTTGAGGATGAAGATGTAGTTCAAGTTATCACGAAAGTGTAATAAACTCATTCAATTTACAAGATATATTGAATTGACCTTATTTTAAAAGGTAAAAGTTGATGTGTGAAAGGTTTCCTTACTATTTTCTGGATTATGAAGGCAAATGGACCGAGGGGAAGCTCACTTGTTAGGGGAGAGTTTGATATGTAAATCAAACACTATGATAATGATTTCAAGTATTTGTTTCCTTGGCATATATGGCATCTATACGTACATTGATATTTAGAGCAAAGAGAAACTATTTAAATTATATCAAGCAATAAATTATGTTTCAAGATAAAAGAAACATTCTTTACAAATACAAGCCAAAAGAACATATAGTAGCACTGATCCATATTGAATGGTCCTAAGCTCTTATCACATGTGCACCATTTGCAATTATGTGTGACCTAGGTATGCAGAAATGAACACGTGACTCAATAATAAACACATATGGGCACAAAATGAAGGATAATAGAAGTGAGATTAATATAATGTAATTTCACATTTTACATGAAAGTTTAGCAAACTGAATAATATGATAATTTTTATCACAGATCCTTGAAAATGATTACACAACGACAATATTTGTCTCCATTCCAGTTCAGGTCATAAGAATTCCTCCTTCCATCTCTGAATAAAAAGGTTAGAGTATGGGATTTCATTGGCAATTGCCTTTTTAGAACCAATTGCTTTACAGAAGAACATAGCCATTTTAACAAGCCACAATATATCCTATTATGTAGGTTAAACACTATGAATCCATGAACTACTATACCTAGCTATACATCATAGAGATTGAAAACAATACCCATCTTTACTTCTTCCTCCGTGTATTAGTATTAAATTAAATAATCTTGGATTTAGTAACTTCTTTTCATTGTTATTTTTCCTTTTATTGGGCTAAGATGTGGTTCTACTAGTAGAACAAAAAGCTTTAACTTAAAACTTCTTCAACATATTTGAGCATGGGTCAGCACCAAAGTTACTATTGGATATGGCAACCATACAATTCTCTCATCCAATTCATTTCTACAGGGACGAATATTGAAAGAAATATATTAGTAAATTTGTTCTATAATGACATGCCAAATGACAATACCTTCATAATGGAGAAGGAAAAGAACATTATAAAGTAGAGAATCTTACCTTCTCTATAATGGAGTGAGAGTTTGGTGCATGACAAGTTCGTCTATGTTCTCAAGCAATCCATTCCAATAATGGAATAATAAACTTAGTCTTTGAAGATGCAAAAGTTAGCAACTAACAAAAACCATAGCAGCCCAGCAAGGGAACATAGCAAAATATGTGAAGATACTGCACAAGGTTATAGTTTAATTACCATGTTACTAAAATAGCAAAATTCAAATTTTCACCATAAGTTGTTTCTATTCTGTAGTATGTGTTCCTATCAAATGGGAGATTAAGTCATGATGAAATTTACTGTGCCTATGCTATCAAACTTGCTATGAGATAATGCCAATACATATACTAATCACATGCTTTGAACCTAATAAGAGATCAATATGTGTAGTAGCCACCAGATAAAATCAGAACTTAATGTCATTGGTATGTATGAAAGGCATTATATAGAAGGCAAACTAATTAACAATAGAATTTCATAAAATTTTTGGTGTATACATGATGTACACACATTGTATACAATTAGTACGCATTATATATATATGATATACATACTGTGTATACAGCTAGTACACACTGTATATACATCATGTACGCACGGTATATACAGCAAGCACACATGGTGTATACAACTAGTACAAATTGTGTATGTACCAAATATATATTGTGTATATAGTTAGTACACACTGTGTATATTACAAGTACACACTATCTATATGATGAAAATAGTGTATACAGCTAGTATACCATGTATACAGCTAGTACACATTGTGTATACATGATGTACACATGGTGTATACAGCTAGTACATCATGTATACAACTAGTACACTATGTATACAGCTAGTATACACTGTGTATACATGATGTACACATAGTGTATATAGCTAGTATACAGATTGTATACACTATATATACAGCTAGTACACAATATGTATATATGATGTACACACAGTGTATATAGCTAGTACACACTGTGTATACATGTTGTACATACTATATATACAATATAGTTCTATTATTTACTAATTCAAATGTGGCTAGCTATGCATGTTCCAATTATGATAAGTAATTGACAATTTTATGTTTTTTGCAATTTGAAAATCATTATGCCTCTCTTCATCACTAAAATCACTCATATTTTAGGTGATTTGCTTAGTTATTTGTAAAACTGATAAATAGAACATCAAATGAGGATAACAAACCAATAAGTATATAAAATTGACACAAAAAGAGAAGTAAAAAAAGAGATATAAGCTAGGAAACATCCAATATTTGCTTAGTTGCTTACCATAATTTACAATTTAATTCTCCATGAGATCCTTAAATTTAACATGATGTGGCACCAATATAAACTATCATATTCGATGTCCACAATTGGCAACTTATATTAGTGTAGATTAAGCAAGTTTTTTTTTTGTTATTTTTCTAATCATGCATGAGCTTTTAGTCACTTTGTGTTCCATACATACAAGTCTAATTGTAAGAAGAAGAAAAAAGGTGTGTAGACTTAAAGTGCATTCCTAAAATTGGCAAGCATGCAAGTTTCCATAAAAGGAGGCAAAAATAGCACAAAAGAGCATTGATTAAGCCATGTGGATTTCATGATTTACCTATAAACTAATAAAAGCAATATGAGTAGCAAAGAAACAATCTTGATCGATAAACCTAAAAACAACAATCATTTACTATGCTACTACAGTAGATAGCTAAAGGGGCTTTGAGTGAAACAAATCAACAGTCAGGAACAAAAATTGCACAACAACATTACAAATTCTAATCGTAAAAACCTTCAACACCAATTCATTTGAGCAGAACTCCAGCATGTTAACCCATTCAATGGGAATCATCCAAAAGAATACCCAAATAGTAGAATACAACAAAAAAAGTTAAAATTATTTGGTTTTATCATGGTATATAACATAGAACAATAAATGAACAACTTATTCTTTATAAAAATTAAAGTTAATTATCACAAGAAGTCAAGAACCATCTGAGTTACTTTGATAGCTACCCAAATTATGTTGTTCGGTTCAAATTCACATCTAGGTCGAGGAGACGAACTTGATCGAATATCGATCATTTTGCCTGAGATATGTATAGGTAAACATCAGGAAGAGTCATCTTAGTTGAAAAAATTCAAATCATATCATTTTCCAAGGTAAATCAAGAAAGCAGACATAAGTTAATAGATTTTTATACTATTCTGCTATTAAAAATACTATTTTTGAATCCTACATTTTATGGCACAATAGGATTATAGTTGTTTGATCATTAATATTAGCATTAGATGTAACATTAGCCATTGAAAGAAGCAGATATAATGTACCTACTCTCAGAAATCTGTAACAGTAGCAAACAAATCATAAATAGATTCCAAGCACATAGAACTAGATCATCAACCAACTAACTAGTCAAACCATATGCATAATGTCCATTAATATAAATATTTGGAACCTACAATTTATATATGAGCATGTATATATTTCATTTTATTCCTAGCAAACTTAACTTTTGATGGTAAAATCACAAGTTAGTCAACATGTTTCACTTCATAGGTTAACACATAAGAAAATAAAATTTTAAAAGCTAAATATTACAAAATAAAAGTATAAGAAATTAACAACAAAAAATCAAAATTTTCAGATGGTTGATGATACTTTTTTCAATTTATAATTTACATGTTCATAGCTAGACAATGGACTTCTAAGTACCAAAAAAAAAATTCTATTTATAATTTTGCTTAAAAAAATGTCTAATAATTTAGCTAAGCAAGCATAACCAACCTAGTAGAAACATATGCCTTCAAACTGAAACCAACTATTACATGATTTTTGGTGTATATATATATTTAAAAAATATAAGATATACTATTACTTTATGCTCCAAATTAAAAAAACAAAAAGCTTTTTGTCAGTTCCTATATGCTTCAAAAAAATATATGAGAAGAAAGAACTAATATTAAATAAATAAATCGCATTTCTTCCCTGTAAAAGAAATTTCTAGAACTTCTTAACTAAGCCATATGCACTTACAAGAGTAAGCTTCGAGATATCCCTTGATTGTCCGTTCTCCCAGATTTAAATTACTTAAGAACTCATTAATATTGAGACATAAAAAATAAAAAAATAAAAAGAGAAGAAATAAGAATAATCATAAATTAAAATTTCAGACATCCTATAAAATGGAAAATGACCATAATTCTGAAAAATTTCAAATTCTGAAGAAGAGAAATAAGACTTATATAGAGATGAATTTAAATTCCAAATTAGCATTTCATACAATTCTAGAGGAGCGTATTCTAAGAACTTTATATTGGATTTGTCGAGTAATGATCGATGTCTAGCAAGTGTACTAGATCGGCTAGTAATATAGGGAAATATAGATTAAGACCCCAAATATCGTACCCAAGGGAACATGGATTGCTAAGAATAATACCTATGTATGAATTAAATTAATCCGAGATTGTTTCCCAAATGTTTTTGATTCAAAAGCAAAAATTAAATAAAAGAAATAATTAAACAAAACGAAAGCTAAAACATAAATTAAAAACAAAACAATAACTGAAATTCTCTTGCTAAGGAAACTATCCACCTTAACTTTCATTGTAATGACTTAAATTCAAAAAATAATACCAATGATTATGAAGAATTCAGATAAATAAAACCAGATAACTTTATTCAAGATTATCATTCCAAGCATTAAACTCCCTTATTCAGAACAATTCAACACTTGGCATAAAAGTCTGAATTAATCCTCCTAGATGTCTATTAAAGCCTTTCTCAAGAGATTTAACTTTCACCCATTCTTAGTTCTTCCTCTCTTAGTATTAACCAATAAAATTCATACATAATCATTTCATATTTCGGATAATAATCATGCACAAACTTTAAAGAGCCAACCCAAGAACATGCAAATCATTAACTATGTCAAAACCAATTCTTAGTTATTTATTCAATAAACCAACAACCAATCTCAACACAATCAAGGATAAGAATATGCTTAAAACCAAGAAATAATCAACCGATATTGAAATTAAGCTCAAAACAAAGTCATAACAATGAAAATTTAAGATCTCAAGAATCCGTTAGCAAAAGAAAAAAAACTACTTCTTAAACATAATTAAAAACTAAAGACAAATTTGAAAGATTAAAACAAAATTGAAAGAAAAACTAAAAACAGAAAAACTAGAAAAAATAAGTAAAACTAAAACTAAAGCAATTAATCTCTTCTAAGCCTTAATTCCCCTTTTCTTTGGTGCTAGAGTTGTCTATTTATAGGCAAAATATGTTGTAGAAGCCTTCTAAACTTCCCAAATTGGAGTAGGAGAATAATCCTTCTTGAATTGGAAAAATCGAAATCCTTCGCTTCATGGGAGTCTTCATCACGTGGCCATATGTTCCCTAGTGTTAATTCACACGTGGCCATGTGTTGTTGTTTGAAGAAAATCACGTGGCCATAGGTTTTCTTCTTGCTCTTCTTTATTTCTTCTCACATGGCCACGTCTCTACTAGCTTTGTTCTTCACGTGGCCACGTGTGAGACTCTTCAATGAACTCACGTGGTCACGGCTCAGGGCTCTGGCCTGGACGTCAACTTGTCTTACATCAATTCTTCATATTTGCACTTTTGGCCCTAAACTTTACCCTTTTTACACTGTAAGTCCTTTTATGTCAAATTAACCCTGAAAATCAACCAAAATTTACAATTAACTCCAAAAACATAAAACTAACAAATTAAACTCAAATTAAACCTAATTAACACAAAATTAACCTAATTAAACACCTGAAAACATACTAAAAATACTATATAAATGACTATTATCAAATACCCCACACTTAGACTTTGCTTGCCCTCGAGCAAATGAGAACAAACCAACTTCTCAAAATAATCAAACTCAAATAAAGAATCATGCATTTCAAAATCAAGTTTAGCAATTAACAAGAGCACTTAATAAAATTTTCAACTAGAATAAATTCAACCAAAACAATATAAGTTAGTTTCCTTGTGTGTGTGCAAGACCAAAACATTTTAAGTATTTTCAAAAACCAAAACACCAATGCAAATTCATAGTCAAGTTTAGAATGAATGTACATATAAGTATACATATGGTTTTGCGCTTGAAACTCTAGAAACACCATAGGCCTCTCCTTTAGCACCGGAACCCGAAGGTCATCTCCGCTTAACAACTCAAAAACAAAACTTAGAATCACTTAGGTCTTTTAAAGGTTGTAATGGGGCTAAGGTATTTGTTATCAAAGAATGGATGAAAGATCAACAATAAGAATAGCCACTCTAAGATAAAATAAACTAATAATTCACAAATTTCATCCCATTAACTTATTCAATAAAGAACTTAGCCAAAATTTCCCAACCCTTCACAATTCAAAGCTCTTTTATGAACAAGAAATAATAATTGAAAATCTTTTTCATTCACAATTCATACCCTTTTTGAAGAAGTCATAACCATTTTTTTCTTGTAACTACCCCACACTTAAGATTTTGCCATACATGCTAGCTTTATTTGTAAATTTCTTTCTTTTTCTTTTTTTTTCTTTTTTTTCACTAGCTTTGATGTTGACAATACAATAATAACATGGGTAATCACAAAGTCACTATTCATTTAACTTCAACAATAGCCATTAACAATAAAATCAACATCTTATCACACCCATCAAAATACCCAATTCTTATTAATCCATCCAATCCTAGAGTGGCCAATTCTAGAAGGGAAGCTAAAAGCTTTTTAAGCTATATGGTAAAATAAATAAGTGTAACAAGAAAAAAATAAATATGGCACGCATTCAGCATACCTCATTAGGCTTAAAATGGCTAACAAAGAATAAATATGCATATAAGGTAGGAAATAAGTTAAGATATGGCTTAACAAGAAAAACATTGCCTAGATCACTTTCCAAATTGTTTTTAAGTTATTTTTATGCTTTGAAGGGTGATGAGGAAGGTTCTAGTATTCTAAAATTCATCACTCAACTATTTCAATGCATTATTTTTCTTTAAAGTATAAAAACTGGTCTTTAAGTGCTCAAAAATGTAGAAACTAACAAATATAGATCAAATTGAATGTTAAACTAGCTAAAAATTCATTAAACAACATGCTTGTTCTAATGCTAAACAAGAATTTTAAACATTGCACATTCTAAATTCAAGTTCAAAGTGTTCAATTTTTGAGAAAAAACTAGGGCGAATTAAGCTAAATGTAACATAAGTGATAAATGAATGAACTAAACTAACATACAAAATGAAAACTAAACATGCAAACTAAAAACAAAACTAGACAACTAAAACAACATAATTCATGAGTAAGGTAAGAAAAACTCCCTTAAATTGGTCTTCAATTTCAGCTCAGCTGAGCTCTATCCCCCTCTTTAGAAGATTGCTGTCCTCAGCAAAGTATGGAGAATTTTAGCACACTTCATCACTTTTGAGAAACAAGTTAGTGACCAAAAATGTAAGCTCACCATACTTAGAACCATAATCAAGTCAAAAAGAAGGCAAGAGGTCAATGGAAAGTTAACAAGCCTATATGCCTCTAAAACCAATAAAGTGCAATGAACAAGACTTAATAAACATGGTAACTAAGTGAATAAATGTAACTAGACCAAACTTGCTTAAGTGCTCAATGCATACTATCCATAGGTGACAAGGTGGACAATGTATGAATGCATAATCTCAAGTAGAAAGATAATTGGTGATGGTTAGGCTTAAATACTAGGAAGAGAAAGATGTTAATTGGTCATGGTAAGCACAAAAGAAAATAAGCCAATTCAAATACAAACTCAACCTATATGAAGCCACAATGAAGTTCAATGTCAAACAATAAGTAGCTAAGAGTAAATATAATGCATAACTGAAAATCAATCTCTAAGCATACTTATATTCAACACTAATGAAACCAATGCCAATTTATGTGAATTAAGTACATCATGCAAATGAAAAACTAAGTGTGTGTGCCTTATGGAAAAGGTGTGTGCTTGAACTGTAACATGCTTCATCATAAAAGTCTCAACTAGCCATGCCATGCATCATAAAGATATTAATGAAAATCAAGTTATCCATAATATGCTCAACTAAATGTATATATAAACATTGATGTATC
This sequence comes from Excoecaria agallocha, assembly GCA_037975025.1. Taxonomy (NCBI): domain Eukaryota; kingdom Viridiplantae; phylum Streptophyta; class Magnoliopsida; order Malpighiales; family Euphorbiaceae; genus Excoecaria; species Excoecaria agallocha. The sequence goes on from JBBPFJ010000144.1 coordinate 214,667, forward strand.
AAAATTGCAGATAATAACTTGAATAAAATTTAAAGCGCTAGGATTAGATAACACGGCGGTCCGCTAGCCGGTTAGCGGGTAGGGTTAAGGGGCGAAGCCCCTTACGGGGTTCCTGAGAGGCAGCGTCCCTGGGCAGGGTCGAGGGGCAGCGCCCCTCGAAGCTTTGAAGCAACGAGGAACTCATGAAAAAAATTTATGCACAAAACCTTATTATGAAGCAGTAAGGGATGAACTAATGCATAAGTATAATTAAACTTGGATCCCTTTATGGAAAGTGTGTGCTTGAGTGTATGAGTAAGTGAGTGTGTGAGGTAGTGCTTTGATTAAGTGAGTGAGTGTAGTAATATGAGTGTGTGAAGGTGTGGTGGTTGATGCATGAGTGAGGAAAGTGGTAAGAGCAAAGAAAATGCAAGTGTAATGGAAGAAAGAAAACAAAACCGTGATCATTTGGCAGCGCCCTTACACGTGGTCACGCATGGTTGTAGGTGGATTCACACGTGGGCACGTAAAGAACTATGGCCAGGCAGACATTCATTCACATGGGCACACAAGATCCTTTACATGATTATTACGTGGGCACGCGATTTTTAATGGGGCGAAGAAGTTGCCTTGTGCGTGGCCACGCATCTTTCTGGTGAGGGAGTCACGTGGCCGTGTGTGGCATCGTGGGAAAGGCAGGATTTACATGCGTGGGCACGCGAGGGTATATTCGTATGAACACGTGGGTACGGGTGAAATTATACCTTGAAGCAGCTTGCTGGTTTGGTTGTGTTTTAGTAAAATTCCATCTTCAGCACCTTCCCACGTGGTCACGCATTGATTGGCTTGATTCCTTCACGTGGGCACGTATGAAGTTTCTGCCAGGCAACACTCAAACACGTGGGCACGCAGGAGCCTTTGGAAGATTTTGCGTGGCCACGTGTGACTGAGAAAGGAAGCAACCCGTGGCCACGCATAGGAATTGGAGAGGGAGGTCGTGGGCACGCGAGGGTCTTCCTTCTGCATTCACGAGCTTTCTTTTCCTGCACATTAAAGCACAAAATTTACTTTCTTTCACCTTAATTTCTTTCAACCAATTTAAATTCAATCCCATTAATAACATTAATCTTTCACTCATGTAAATCAAGAATTTAATCAAGGTTTGTTAAAATTCCATCAAATTTGATTTTTTAACCATATAAACCAATTACAGCTCATACTCACTTAATTATGCATTTCCTTCTTTTCAAGCTACAATTGAATTATGCCAACAATATGCACATCTATCAATTAATTAAACTCCAATTGTAGTCCACTCTTAACTCAACATATGCCAAATTCATGAAGCTTAAAATCAAACTCACATCTAACCAACTCATAAATCTTTGACAAGTTCAATTTTACTTATCTCAAAAATCACATTAGCTCTTTAATTCCTTTAAAAGCACTTACTAATCCAAATTTAATTATGAAGCATAAAAATCATTAGAAGTAGCTTTTTGTTCAAACCCATATCTTAAACTCATGACTTAAAAGACACAAACTAAAACATGCATTAAACCTTAAAAAAAAAACAATAACATGCAAAACAACAAAGAAAAAAAATAGATGACAATTTAAAGAGAAGAGTTAGAGAAGAAGTTTTGGTTTATTGAGTCCCAGCTCGACTCATTTTACTCTCGGGCGGTCGAGCTTGTGATCCAAACATAGGTCTCTCCGAACTTTGCTCCTCATTTTCTCCCATAAGTAGAAGAAACTTGTCATAATTTATCAAAGCCGGAAACTCCATATCTTTAATAAAATATGACTCCTCTTTTGGCTCATTTATCACGAACTCCACCGACTCTTCTAGCCTAAATAAATCCTTCAAGCAGATTGATTTTGGTATCTCCACTTGAGAATCCTTTCCTTCTTGCTCCTTTGGTGATAAATTCTCTACTAAAGATCCAACATCCTCTAAATAAACATATGACTTATCCTCCAATATGAATTGTTCCTCTTGTTCCTTATCCTCCATGAATGAATGATTTGGTTCCTTTTCCTTACCACCATCAACTTGAGTGCTCAAAAGTTCTAGCTTAGATTCTAACTTTTCAATTCCATGCTCTTTATCCCTTAATAAATTTTTCTGACTTCTAATTGTCTCCTCTTGAGCCCTTATCTTTTCTTCTTGAATTCTAAACTTTTCCTCTTGAGCCCTTGATGTAGCCTCCCACGTCTCTTTTTCAGCCCAAAATTGCTCGTTTTTACATATAAGTTGGTTATGAAGACGTTGATTCTCGAAGATACAAGCTTCTTTTGAGTATCGAAGTTGTTGATTCTCTCTTATCAATTCTTCCAATTGTAATCTCAAAGTTAAAAGAGAATAAGAATCTTCAGCAATGGATGGTGATGAATAAGGATTTTGTGATTGTGCACGCAACCGTTCTATCTCCTCTCTTGGTCTTAGTAGATTATTCATTCGTTGTTTTAAGAGAAACACTTCATAATCTTGGACCTCATCTTGCATCATCTTGAAAGATGTTTAGAATTTTGCCTGCAAAGAACAATCACCAAATTAAAATAAAAAAAAATCTAAGATTAACTCAATCAAAGATATTAAACAAACAACACCGCTGTTCCCCGGCAACGATGCCAAAAACTTGATCGATGTCTAGCAAGTGTACTAGATCGGCTAGTAATATAGGGAAATATAGATTAAGACCCCAAATATCGTACCCAAGGGAACATGGATTGCTAAGAATAATACCTATGTATGAATTAAATTAATCCGAGATTGTTTCCCAAATGTTTTTGATTCAAAAGCAAAAATTAAATAAAAGAAATAATTAAACAAAACGAAAGCTAAAACATAAATTAAAAACAAAACAATAACTGAAATTCTCTTGCTAAGGAAACTATCCACCTTAACTTTCATTGTAATGACTTAAATTCAAAAAATAATACCAATGATTATGAAGAATTCAGATAAATAAAACCAGATAACTTTATTCAAGATTATCATTCCAAGCATTAAACTCCCTTATTCAGAACAATTCAACACTTGGCATAAAAGTCTGAATTAATCCTCTTAGATGTCTATTAAAGCCTTTCTCAAGAGATTTAACTTTCACCCATTCTTAGTTCTTCCTCTCTTAGTATTAACCAATAAAATTCATACATAATCATTTCATATTTCGGATAATAATCATGCACAAACTTTAAAGAGCCAACCCAAGAACATGCAAATCATTAACTATGTCAAAACCAATTCTTAGTTATTTATTCGATAAACCAACAACCAATCTCAACACAATCAAGGATAAGAATATGCTTAAAACCAAGAAATAATCAACCGATATTGAAATTAAGCTCAAAACAAAGTCATAACAATGAAAATTTAAGATCTCAAGAATCCGTTAGCAAAAGAAGAAAAACTACTTCTTAAACATAATTAAAAACTAAAGACAAATTTGAAAGATTAAAACAAAATTGAAAGAAAAACTAAAAACAGAAAAACTAGAAAAAACAAGTAAAACTAAAACTAAAGCAATTAATCTCTTCTAAGCCTTAATTCCCCTTTTCTTTGGTGCTAGAGTTGTCTATTTATAGGCAAAATATGTTGTAGAAGCCTTCTAAACTTCCCAAATTGGAGTAGGAGAAGAATCCTTTTTGAATTGGAAAAATCGGAATCCTTCGCTTCATGGGAGTCTTCATCATGTGGCCATGTGTTCCCTAGTGTTAATTCACACGTGGCCATGTGTTGTTGTTTGAAGAAAATCACGTGGCCATGGGTTTTCTTCTTGCTCTTCTTTATTTCGTCTCACATGGCCACGTCTCTACTAGCTTTGTTCTTCACGTGGCCACGTGTGAGACTCTTCAATGAACTCACGTGGTCACGGCTCAGGGCTCTGGCCTGGACGTCAACTTGTCTTACATCAATTCTTCATATTTGCACTTTTGGCCCTAAACTTTACCCTTTTTACACTGTAAGTCCTTTTATGTCAAATTAACCCTGAAAATCAACCAAAATTTACAATTAACTCCAAAAACATAAAACTAACAAATTAAACTCAAATTAAACCTAATTAACACAAAATTAACCTAATTAAACACCTACAAACATACTAAAAATACTATATAAATGACTATTATCAAGTAATATGAGGGAAAAAAAATTATGAAATCAATAGAATTTCCATAAAATTGAAACACAAAGGAAAAAGAAAAGGATATGGATCAATGGATTTACCTTTGCAGATAGTTGAATTGAAAATTTGAGAGAAAATAGGGTGGATTTAACATATGATTTCAAAGGAGAAGAGTAACGTCAAAAAGTGATTTTTGGCCTCAAAATCAATGGAGATGAAGAATTATTTGTGATCGAAGAGGCTAGAAGTGGCAATTATTGGATAAAAGATAGTAAAAAATTATGAAAGTGAGAAATTGGGGAATTGTGAAAATGAGAATAGGAAATTTAGTAAGAGAAAAAAAAGTTGTGTTTTATGAAAATAAAAGTTGTATTTTTGATATTAAAAATTTTATTTAAGAAAATATTATGTAATTGTCGTATTTTTGGTAATTTTATTAGTTTTCCTGTATAGTGATAACTCCAATTCAGTGTCTAGTTTTAGTTAATTTTTAATCCAATTTTTAGTGTCTTTTTCTTTTATTTTGCTTACATTTAATAAATTATTTCCATTTTCAGTTAATTCTAGCTTTTGTATGTTTCGAAGAGCTTTTGATGTAATTTTCTACCCAATTGTGTATTTTATAGGTACCTTATGGTTACTAGATTTACCTAATAACTATGAACTATATTTTCTATCAAAACACACCATTTTTAAGTATCCCACAATTAGCAGTGCATTTGTTCATATAGAGCTATTCACCGTGACCTATAGAGCTCTTCAATACACAATCAAGAAAAAAGTATCTCACGATTACCAAGTTTCTGGTAATGACTATGAGGTAGTCAAATAGTCAATCGAGAATGCAAATGAGAGCTATGTCATGGTCATCAGATTTTTGGTAATGACCATGACCCCCTGTCCAGAAGTAGATTGAAGCCACCTCATGGTCAGCAGGAATTTCCTAATGACTATGACTCATATCGGTTAAAAAGGGGATTTTTAAGTAGGCCACGATCAGTATGAATTTCCTAATAACAATGATACTTTTTGGCCTATAAATAGCAAAAATTTTTTGCAGAATGGGAAGTTTATTTCTTTTCCAGATTTAGGGTTTTATATCTTCTTTTCTTTCATTCCTTTATTCATTTTCATACATAGATGCATAGATTTTACATGAAAATAGATAGATTGATAGCAAAATACTTAGATTATACACAAATATATAGCTTAGAAGCATAGATTTACATAGTTTTGAGCTCATTTCCATTGAAACCTTTGAGAAGTTGGGATTTAGCTGGGTTTCCTTTTACAGTGAATTTTTGAGTTTATTCTCTCCTTTTTTTATTTTGTAATGGGTAGTGAGCAGTCTTTAGGTTGTTTGGGGGATATTTGAATCCCCTATCCATAGTGTGAATATTGAACATATTTTGAGTTTATATATATAAATGAATAGTTTATTTCACTGTTGCTCATTGTTAGTTCATGGGTTTTCATATATATTCTCAAGTTATTTTTCAGCTTAGATGAATGGTTTTTATCATATATCTTTATTAGTTGTTGAGCTTATATGGATTGAATACCATGAATGGTTTTTCTTAGTTTTTCTATCATGAATGTTATCTATTTTAGATTGCTTCAGATTGGGACTCTAGATGTGTAAGATTTTTTTAGTTTTAAGACTAGAGTGGAGTGAAATAGATGAATTTTGGGTTATTTGGCTCCAAAATGGGAAAACAAACCAAACTTAGGATTAAAGACATGTGCTTAGGCTCATTAGAAGGCTTGCTCTGGAATGGAATGATTTGCAATTAGAGTAGCTTACTTTGGAATGGAACGCTTAGGTTGAGAGGGTTATCTCGAATTCATTTATATATAACATTAGGTAAATTAATTCACATTGGATATGGGGTTGATGAGTGAACCCGAGCAATGCTTTTTTTATATTATTTTTATACTTGTTAATTTTTCCATAGCTTAACTCATACTAAAATTTACTGTTAGTCTTAATTTAACAAACTTCCATTACACATTTTAGTAGTTTAATTTGTACATTATAGATAATAGATAACTCATACACATAAAATCAATTGAGAATTATTTAACATATAATTAATTCTTATAGCTTGCACACAGAATCACTTGGGTACGATATCTCGAAGTATTAAAAATATTCCACTTTATTAGTTGTAGATCTAGTGTACTTGCTAGGATCACAACAAGTTTTTGGAGCTATTGCTGGGGACTGGCGGTTTGTGAGTTTTGATTTTTATTTGTATGTTTTTTTTTTTCTTATTTTATCTTTCTTGATTCTTTTTAGGTAATCATGGTGCATGAACAGATTGAGACAAGAGCAAGTGGCACTTTACGACCTTAAAATTGAGAGGACTTTACATCAACAAAGGAGAGCTAATAGAGAGAATAATGTGGAACTAGATCCTTCTATTGATGAATTTCCTCCTAAAGATGAACAAGTGTCAAGGGCATAAAAAGGAATGTTGGGTAGATATAGAGAAGAGATACCTAGGCAGAGGACTATTAGAGATTATGCTACGCCAAGGTGGAATGAAGACCATAGGACTATTATGTTGCCAAGAGGGGTACAATTTGAGCTTAAACCAGCCACCATCACTATGGTATAGAAAAATCAATTCTCCAGTTTAGAGGTGGAAGATCCTGCTTAACACATTGATATATTATTGAAGGTTAGTAACACGATTCAAATTTTAGGTGTTATTACTGACGCAGTTAGATTAAAGTTATTTCCATTCACTCTTATTAGAAAAGCGAGGGAGTGACTTTAGATGTTACCAAGCCAGTCAATATGGTTATGGGATCAATTTCAAGAGAAGTTTTTTATGAGATTTCCCCCCCAACCAAAATTGCAAGTATTCACAATAGCATAATGGGGTTTCACTAGATGAACGAAAAGCCTTTTCATGAGGCTTGAGAGAGGTTTAAGAGGCTATTAAGGAGCTATCCACACCATGAGATAGCTTTTTACCAATTGATGACCATATTCTATGCTGGAGTTACACTGTAGATAAGGTCACTATTAGATGCATTATCTAGAGTACCTTTCTTAAATAAGTTACCTGAAGAAGCTTTTCATTTGTTAGATGAGATGGCAGCAAATGATTCTCAATGGACTGCTCCTAGATCAATTCCAAGAAAGCAAGGGATGTATAATATAGATGAAGTGGCATTGCTGAAGGCACAATTATAGTTGGTAAAGAAAGAGTTAAGTGGTTTGAAGGTGTAAAATGTAGCTTTAGTTGCTCAAGAGAGTGGGTCATATAAAGGTGGACCATGTATTCAAGAGGGCGAAGCTATGGGAGACATGAATGCGGTGGGAGATTATTAAAGAAATGATCTTTAAAGTAATACATATAATCTAAGGTGGAGGAATCACATTGAATTTCTCTTGGAAGGATGGAAATCAGCATGTCTCATCTACTTAACCTCCAGCAAGAGCTCATTTTAACCAAAATGTTAATCATAACTACAACTAACCTTACCAACATCAAGCAACCACTCATTACCAAGTTCCATATCCACCACATCACCACCAAGGAAAATTTTAAACTAGCCTCAACCTCAAGCATATCACCCATCAAGATATCAACCAATACCACCTGTGCAAGAGAAAAACCTGATCTTAAAGACATGCTAGCTAGTTTCATAAATAGTCAACAGCAATTTGTGAGTAGTCAGCAGCAATTTATGGCTACTCAAGAGATAAGGTGGAAATCACAAGAATAGTGGAACCAAAATCAATACACTTCCATGAGGAACCTAGAAACACAATTAGGCTAGCTTGCAAACTCAATATCTAATAGACAACTTAGGACTTTTCTTCAAATGTGGATCGAAATCCCAAGGAGGAGGTCAAGGCAATTACACTGAAAAGTGGCAAGGATGTAACACAAGGAAAGGAGAAAGGTAAGTCACCTTAATCATCATCTCATATGAAGAAGCCTACATAGAAGGTAAGTGACTCTAACCCTAGGGTAGAGGTAAATGGTAATCCTCTTACAATTGACAAAGGTAAAAGTATAGTGAATCCCAACCTATAGGATCTTAACAGAAATAGGTTGCCATTTCCTACTATAGCTAGGAAGGAAAAGAAAAATGAGCAATTAGTTAGATTTCTAAAAATGTTCAAGAAATTGTACATTGATTTACTTTTTGCTAAAGCCTTAGCTCACATGCCCAACTATGCTAAATTCATAAAAGAACTTTATTCTAATAAAAAGAAATTAAAAGGGTGTAGGACTGTGCAACTTACAAAAAATCTTAGTGTAATAATCATGAACAATATTCCAAAAAAATGGAAGATCCAAGTAGCTTTACTTTACCCTATGAAATTGATGAAAATTTTGTTAGAAATGCCTTATGTGACTTAGTGGCCAACATTAATTTAATGCCATATTTAATGTGCAGGAAACTTAATCTAGGTGATCTTAAGGAGATGAGAATAAGGCTCCAGCTTACGAATAAGTTAGTGAGAAAGCTAAGATGGGTAATAAAGGATCTACTAGTGAAGGTGGGAAAATTCATTTTCCCTATGGACTTTGTAGTCATGGAAATAGAGGAAGATATGAAGGTGCCACTCATTATGGGAAGACCATTTTTTAATACAACAAAAGCTTTGATAGATGTTCATGGTCAAAAGGTCACCCTACAATTCAATAATGAAGAGTTGGTAGTGGATATGAACAAAGCTCAAAATCATCCATCAAGTGATTTGGAAGAGTCAATCTATTTCATGGATAAAGTGGATAAATGTGTAGAGGAAATTCAGGAGAAAATGTTGTTAGATGATCTATTGAATTTGAGTTTAATGTATTCTTTAGAGAATGAAGATTTGGATGAAGTACAAGGAGAACTAATAGTAGCAGTGGAGAAAGACTATGAAGAGGAACAAAAAGGAGATCCAAAATCTGAACTTAAACCCCTTCCTCCTCATTTAAAGTATGTGTTTTTAGAATAGAGAACAAAATGGTTAATTATCTCTTATTGGTTGTCAAGTTTTGAAGAAAAGATGCTGCTTGAAGTACTGAAGAAGCACAAGGAAGCAATTGGATGGGAGACATCGGACCTAAAGGGTATCAACCAAAATTACTGCACTTATCAGATTCCTATGAAGGAAGAATACAAAATGGTTACTCAACCCCAAAGGAGGCTCACTCCAGCAATGCAGGAAGTCATGATGCCCCAAAGTTTGAGTGTTTTGAAAATATTTTGGTATATGAATATCACTTCTGATATCAGTTATCAAGGATCGATTTATTAGTAGATGAGGTGAGAAAATATAAATATTATTCTTTTGAGTTTATAATTTAAATTAATACACACATGAATGTAATAAAATAAATAATTATATAATAATAATAATAATAATAATAATATAAGAAGGCCATATAATGTTTTAGATTTCTAGAAACTTTGAGATATATTTATTTGACTTGGTTAAAAAAAAAAGAAAGAAGAAAATCAGAAATTGAGAAGGGACGAGAGAGAGAAATGGAGAAGAATTAGGACCGCTCAGCCACCACATCGGTCGTTGCGATGGCGATAACTCGCACGCCCTATTTCGTGATCCTTCCTCATCGACATCAAATTTCATAGTGGTGTGCCTATTTGCTGTTAACAACCTTGATTTCCCCTCTCTCTTTACCAATCAATTTTTTTCCGCAATCTACAGTGGCAATAACGACCCTATTACCATCGATTAACTTCTAGTGGCAAAGCAAGCTTTGTGTTCATAGTTAATTTAAGGATGTAAAAGGCTTGAGAATATAGGTATTAAGATGCATTGAAAGACATTTCCATACTCTAAGTAAATGGAATTGAAAATTTAGTATGTAAGTCTATTACAAATAAATATGTATGTAAGTTTTAAAACTATAAAATCTAGCAAGTTGTTATTTTACCTATAATAGATGATTAATAAATTAATCATACTTAAAATAAATATGAAATAGATTGAAGGTACTGTTTAAGTGGAATAGTTTAGGTCAAGTAAATTGTGCCAATATAAAAGTTATATTGGTCACCTAATTAAGTGATTAGAAATGTATAAACTAACTTGGGTCTCATTCAGTTGTTTTTGCCAGCCATGGGGGTAGGAACTTAAGCATTTGAAAGTTTCACTTTAAGAATTTATGATATACATAAGTTTGGTTTTGGACAAAATTATGATTGGACTAAAATATATTGGAAATTTTTCTTTATCTTAATACATATAATTAAATTTAGGAAGTTAACTAAATTATAAATTGAGGTAAGTGGATATTACACTTATGACTTAGATAGTAAAGTAGTTAACAAGAGTATAAATATATGCATGATAATAAAAATCCATAATTTAAATTATTGGTTAGTAACAAATATTTAGATTTACAATTAGGAAATCTCCTTATTGTGAAGTTGGTTACATTAAACTAAGGATTGAATTCTTGTCTATATAAATATATACATATATGTATATTAATTGGACAAGACAACTTAATGGATTAATGCATTCTGGATAAATTAAAGAATTAATCAAGTTATAGAATTGAGAATATTTATATAGACAGTGAAATTTATGAAATACCTTGTATAAATTAAGTGAACTAATAGGCAAACATTATAAAATAATCTTGGTTTACTTAATTAGAAATGGAATTAGAGAATCAATTATATATGCTTGGCAATTGGCTAAGCATGAGTCTAACTTTAAGGAACAAATTAGTTTAATTTCATTCCGATGAATTATTAGGCTAATTAACTAGTTTTTGTTTCTCATTCAATTTAGAATTAAGAAGTATAGTAGAATGGAAATGTTTTAATTATATGAATGCACTTCTCTTTGGCTTGTTATTTTTACTATTGTGAAATGGTAATTATGATAAGATAAATAATTGCTATATACTGTTTATAGAAATGAAAATGCGTATTCTATTTTAAATAATTCTTCAAAAGTCATGATGAGTGCATAAATGTGGTTATGAATCTCTTTGCAAAACTTAGGCAAGATATCCGATGCAAGATTCATAATTGATAATCGGTCAATTGGAAAAAAATGGCATTCTTTAATTATATCCTTGTAATATTGTGTGTATAAATGTGAAATATACAATTGGTAAGCTTAAATGAGTGGTAATTAAATCATGACAATGTTAACATAATGTGATTAGTGTGTATAACAACATAACAATAATGTGATGTATTATTAAATATCAAGCTTGTATAGAAACAAATTGTGACATAAAGTGAGTAATACATTGTGATCAAAATAATTAAGATGTGAAAATATAATAATTTTAATGCCCTTAGTGTTCAGTGGGTGATCTAGGACTCTGGAATAGTATGGCTAGCCATAGGGGCACTTACCCCGCAGTGTTGTGTTAGTGCAAGGATAATGAAAAAAGAAAGTGTGAATGTATATTATTAGTCAGCTTATCATTGATATATCAGAAGCAGCCGCATAACCCCGAATGGTATGGACACTCCCAATGACTGGATTTGCTCATTCGCTTATTCGGTTCATGGTTTCCTACTGTTGACAACTAGGGCCAAAATCGTAAATTATTTATGTAAATGGAGTAAAAAGGTTAATTATAGTATTAACAATGTTATAAATACGAGTAAAAGTGAACTATGAAATACTTAATCATATATAATGTACTTATTATTTGAATATTGTAAACGAGAACTTAGGTATTAATATGACATTATGAATTGATTCTCAATTTGACGACTTACTCAAATATTAAATGACATGAGGAATAAAACCATATATATGTGTGTGTGTGTGTGTGTGTGTGTGTGTGTGAGTGTAAGTTAAGAAAATTTGTTAACTTATTTTTGATAATTAGATATAATTAAACTTTGAAGTGTTATTTGAGACAATAATATAAGTGATTTTAAAACTAGATGTCTGGAATTATGTATGTTATGATGTTTGTATTGAATATAAGTAGTAGTTTAAACATGATATACGTGTATATAATTTGATACCAATTATAGTAGAATATATAATGGAATAACTTATGGACTGAGATAAGAATAATTAAATATTAGGATAAAATTTTATCTTATTGATTATAAATTAGGTAAAGGTAAAAGTAGTTGATAAATAACGCGTGGGTATGAAATTGAAAATGAAGTCATATTCTTGTAACTGCTTGATGTTTGTATGCATCATAATCTAGAACATACAATCTTTATGTGTTTTATGAACTGGTAAATGTGTATTAAATTGTTAAATACATTGTATAATATATAATATGTGAAGTAAAATTGGTAGTCACCACTAAGCTTTTAGCTTAGCACGTGGTTTTTCTTTTCCATGCGTAGGTTGATTCGATATTCAGTATTCTCAATGTAAAAAAAGGAAACCTTCATAGGTTACTGCAGCTAGAATTATGAATGATCAATGGCATAAAGTAAATTATTTGTGTTATGTATTTTGAAATTTTGGCATGTACACAGGTGTTAAGATAGTATAATTTAAGTGTAATTTCATAAGTGTCTAGTTGAGATTCAATATTGTATTATCAAATAGATTTGTCATGGCATCTTGTATAAATATTATTGAGAACAAAATATTTGAGTATTGAAGTAGTGATATAGTGATAGGTAGATTAACTTAATTATTTACTAAGAAGGATGAGAATATTTTATGTAGGATTTTGATTGAGACTGTGGAAATCGATGATTGATTTTAAAAGTATTGCTTTTTTTATATTTTGTCTATAGAAGATTGATAATATTTAGGGGAGATTCTGTTAATGTTTTTAGGAAAAATTTAGAAGTTGATAATTTAAGCTTAAATTATGTTGATTTAGTGATATACAGATCAAATACCAGTTTGTGACATCTGTATCCGGTTTGTTTACCAGACCGGGTATAGGGTGTTACAGAAGTTGTCAAGAAAGAGGTACTCAAACTACATGATTCAGGTATAATTTACCTAATCTCTGATAGTAAGTGGGTTAGTCCCATGCAATGTGTTCCTAAAAGGGGGAATGATGGTGACTAGGAATGAGCTTGATGAACTTATTCCAACTCGTACAGTTATGGGTTGAAGAGTATGCATAGATTATAGGAGACTAAACAATGCCATTAGGAAAGATCATTTCCCATTTCCATTTGTTGATCAGATGTTAGAGAGCCTAGCAGGGAATAGGTTATATTATTTTTTAGATGGATATTCGGTATATTTGCAAGTTCCCATAGCCTCTGAAGATAAGGAGAGAATAACCTTTACCTGCCCTCATGGCATATTTGCCTATAGGAGAATGCCCTTTGGACTATGTAATACTCTAGCTACATTTCAGCGGTGTATGATTGCAATTTTTCATGAATTTATAGAGAAATTTATAGAGGTTTTTATGGATGATTTCACCATTTATGGGCGAGACTTTGAGAGCTATTTAAAGCATTTTGATTTGGTGCTAGAAAGGTATGAGAAAACCAACTTAGTATTAAGTTGCGAAAAGGGCCATTTTATGGTAAGGGAAGGCATTGTGCTAGGGCATAAAATTTAAAAAAGGGGAACTGAGGTGGATAAAGCCAAGGTAGAAGTCATAGAGAAACTTTCACCCCCCAACTAGTGTCAAGGGAGTTAAAAGCTTCTTAGGGCATGTGGGTTTCTATAGTAGATTTATCAAAGACTTTTCAAAAATTGCAAAACCCTTATCCAATTTGCTTATGAAAGATGGTCCTTTTGAATTTACCAGTGAATGTTTATTGGCATTTGAAACATTGAAACAAAGGTTTATTTCCACCCAATGACTATATCTCCAGATTGGAATTTACCTTTTGAGCTAATGTGTGATGCAAGTGATTTTACAGTAGGAGCTGTACTCAGACAAAGGTGGGAGAAGGTGTTCTATGAAATTTATTATGGAAGCCACACCTTGCAGGAGCCTAAGTCAACTACACCACAATCGATAAAGAACTTTTTGCAATTATCTTTGGCTTTAAGAAGTTTAGGCCATATTTGTTAGGGGCTAAAATTATAGTGTGATATGACCATGCATCATTAAGATATCTTTTTGCCAAGAAAGAGTCAAAGCTAGGGTTGATAAGATGGGTGCTCCTTTTGTAAGAGTTTAACATGAAGATTAAAGATAAGCAGCGGCAAAGAATCTTATAATGGATCACTTGTCTAGATTGGAGCACGGGATCATGTTGAGAAAAGGAAGATTTTAGACTTATTCCCTAATGAACGTATATATGCTTTATTTGTGTGTGAGGTTATCACTCCTTGATTTACTAATTTAGCTAATTATCTTGCGGGTGGATACATGCCGAGAGAGTACACATGGCAATAAAGGAAGAAGTTAAAGGTCGATGCAAAGCACTATATTTAGGATGATCCTTATCTTTTCTGCCTGTACGCTGATCAAGTGTTGAGAAGGTGCATTCCAAATTAAGAGCAAGGGGAGATTATCAAAGCATGTCATAGTGAAGAAACTGGTGGATATCATAGACACAATAGAATGATATCTAAAATTCTTTTCTCTGGATTTTATTGGCCCATATTACTTAATGATGTGAAAATATTTATTTAATCTTGTGATCGTTGTCAAAAGATGGGTAATATATCTGGGAGATATGAGATGCCTTTAACCAATATGCTTGAGATAAAGCTGTTTGATTTGTGATGGATACATTTTATGGGGTCTTTTTCGGTTTCCTATGGGTTTGAGTATATCCTAGTGGCAGAAGATTATATGAGCAAGTAGGTAGAAGCCATGGCCACTAGGACCTGCGATGCTAAGGTTGTGCTAGAGTTTTTAAGAAAGAATATATTCACCTAATATGGAGCTTTGAGAGCCATTGTTAGTGATGGTGGTAAACACTTTGATAACCACCAATTCAAAGCTCTTTTTAGAAAATTTGGAGTGAGGCATAAAGTCACCACCTTTTATCATGCCCAAGCCAATGGCCAAGTTAAGGTGTCCAACTGATAATTGAAGGTTATCTTAGAGAAAATGGTTAATACATCTAGGAAGGATTGGTTCCTTAAGCTAGATGAAGCTTTATAGGCATATAGGACAACATTTAAAACACCTATAGGAGTGTCAACCTTTAGGTTGGTTTTTGGCAAGTCCTTTCATCTACCGATCAAAATTGAACATAAGGCTTATTGGGCAACCAAATTCTTGAATTGTGATCTTGAAAGTGCACAAAAATGCATAGCATTATAGCTAAATGAGTTGGAGAAGCATAGGTTTTGGGCATACAACCATGCCATGAAGTACAAAGATAACACCAAAAAGTGGCATGATTGCAAGTTGATCAAGAAGGAATATATGCCCAAGATGAAGGTGCAGCAGGTTGAGGTTATTTCCTAAGAAGTTGAATTCGAGGTGGAAAAGGCCCTTCAAAGTTGTGGGAGCTGATAAATTTGGAGTGTTGACATTAAAGAACCCGAGGGATAAGAAAGAGTTTAAGGTGAATGGACGTCACATGAAGCCTTATTTTGAATCGATATTTGATGGCACTTTAGTGATTGTCACCTTCAAGGATCCTTGATGGTATTTAAAAGTCCAGCTACGGACTTGATAAATGTAGAACTACGTCTAAACCTTTATTCTTATGAATCTTTTATTTTGTTTTGTTTTTTTTATTATTGTGTTTAGGAGAGTGGTTCAAGGGAATGTGAGTTTTAAGTCACTTTTTGTGTTTTAGCTTATTTGAGTAGGGTAGGAAGCTTTATTTAATAGACAGAAAGAGTTGAGAGAAAATAAAATTTTTGGTGAAGATTTTTAGGGGTCACAGTTATCAGGATTTTGCTGATGACTGTGACATAGGTCAGTTGTTGCTTCTGGATCTTAGAGCATTTTAGGTCACGATTGGAACATTTTATTTGATAACCGTGAGTCCAGTAGCAAAGAGCATATTATCTCATGGTCATTATAATTTTTCTAATTACCATGACCTTATCCCTCTTTCAGTCCAGTAACCAAACTTGAGTTATCTCACAGTTAGTAGGTTTTACCTACTGGCTGTGACCCTATTTGAAAAAAAAAATTAAAACCCTAACTTTAAAACACTGCCATTTTACTTTATTTGTTTAGTCAATCTTTTCTTTTTATTCTCTTATTTTCTTTATCTTTTCTTATTTTTTTCTTTTTTCATTTTCTCTTTTTCTTCTCTCTCTTTCGACCACTGTTCTCTATTGCTCCCTACTGCCATCAGTAGGTAAGTCTTTTTCTTTTTATTTTTCTTCTTCTTCTTCTTCTTCTTCTTCTTCTTTCTTCTTCTTCTTCTTCTTCTTCTTCTTCTTCTTTTGTGGTTAATTTTTAGTTTACTTTGTGTTGGTTGTTGCTTTTATTTGGATTTTGCTCTCTCTTCTTCCCTAACACTCATTTTCTTTTTTTGTTTATGTAATTTTTAGTTTAGTTTCTTAGTTGTTGTATTCTCCATCTAAGTAACTCTCGATCTTCCCTTTAATTTCATTTTTTTGTTATCTTTTTCTATTTCCCTAGGGTTTTGGATTTTCATTTTTCTTTGTTGAAGTTTTGGTTGTTTTTGTCTTTGTCTATCTCTTTTTATTTTTATATATTATTGGGTGTTGCTTATGCAAATGTTAAATCCTTCTGCAAATGTTTAGCTATCTTAGTAGGGGCACTTATACTCTACTTGCTGTGACTTGAGTTGGAAATTATTGGAATTAGGTAGAGCTAGGTTTTGATTACTTTAGTTAGGTCTGTTGTGAGAGCAAATAGCATGCTGAATCATTTTTCATCTATTTAAGTAGCTCATGCATGTCCATGCACATTTGTATTCTCATTTGTATTATCATTACCATTGTTCATTGGAGGTATAGTTGTTTGAAGTGATGAATCATATGCAAGTTGGAACTTAATTGAATCCATGGTTGTTGTTAGCTTGTGTTTCATTCATATGGGATGCAATGTGGACCTTTGATTTTATCTGCTTATAGTTGTCCTTTTCTTATGGTAATAGTGTTTGTATATCCACTGCTAATTGGGTTATAATGATGAATCATCCCAATTTTTAAGCTAGCACTTGGTTTTTAGTTGGAGTCTTGTTAACAAGGTATAAAATTGGCAATTTAACTTAGAACCTTGAGTTTCACATTTCAATTTTTCTTTTAAAGTTTGTGGAGTCTCCATTTTCTGGTTGAGCAAATTGAGATTGTCTATTAATCATTTGATGCCCAACACACACCACACTTGTATTAGTTCAATTAGTGCTATAAACTCCTTGCTTTTTGTTTATAATCCCTATGGCTATTTAATTCAGAATATCTTTTTCCTAGCCTATATTGCCAGTTTAATTTAAGTTGTTTAAATTGCCCTTATTTGCTATTTCCTTTGCTGGCACCCTATCAAATTTTAATTATGCTACATTTTATCTTAGCATTACTCATATTCTTATTTTGATTCTTTTGCAATGTTGGAATTGATTAACTTTGTTCTTTTGATATTGACAGTGGCACCCAAGTGATCCCTTGCTCAAATTCCTTCATCATCTCAACCTTAAGCTATTTTACCTATCTCTAGCTACCCTCTACCACTTGATGACTAGGCAAAGCCTAGTCAGCCACCTCCACCAGCCTTGTTCAAAGACAAAAGAATAAAAAATCCAATGAGCCTACAATACCAAAGAGGGTGCCTAAGAAAGCTTGCACAACTTACAAAATTCTATCCAACTATGAGTACATGCCTTCAGCATATCTAGATATGAGTTTGCTAGGGAATTTAGGAATTAAAGAAGAGATAGAAAACCATATTATAGCCATTAGGTGGCATAAATTTTTTATTTGTAGGGAACTAGTGTATCATCACTTGACCAGAGATTTTATGGTGACTGTCAAGTTTGATTTTGGGCATGGCGGCTTTCCTGACATGGTCTCTTTCTATTTGGAGGGGAAGTACTATGAGCAGACTTTGGTTGAAGTTACTAAAGCTTTGGGGTTCCATATTGATGGTTATTTTATTTATGAAGATTATGACAAGAATATTACTTGGGAAGATTTCAAGGACCCACAAATTGGAGGTTCTTATGTTTCAGGGACCACTAAATCCCACTACTTGAGGGATCATGCCTTTAGAATTCTGCATCAATTTTTCTCCATGTCTTTCATATCTCATGTGCAGAGTGCAGGTCAAGTTAATTTACCTGAGTTGCTCATTCTATCTTGTATGGACAGAAGCTTCCAAATTAATGGCACCTACCACTAGTGGAATAAGCTTTAAGAGATTTAGCAGAAGCCTGGCAAAATCAAGAAGATATCATTGGGTGGATGGTTCACCATGATTTATAGGGCCTTTAAGCACCCCCTGAATGAAGAAAAAAATGCTCTTTGTAGTAGTTTATATTGACCAAAAAATGCTAAAAAAAATGAAGGTTCTTATGATAGATGAAACTGCAGAGCACAGATATCGACTCACTGATAGGGACGAATATATGAGAAAGATGCAAAGAAGTATGTACAACCCTCTACCTACCCCAAATCAAGGAGCTGTCACCTTTTCTTCTGCCCAGTACACTACATTAATGGATAGGATGGATGCCTTAGCTGCAAACCAAAAGGAATTTAAGTAGCAGCAGCAATAACAGATAATCATAGCCTTTGCCACTTTAGCATCTAGGGTTGATCCACTTGCCCCCCTCATGCTTAATGCAGGGAGTTTTCTACCGCACTATTATTTAGTAAATTTTTATTTGGTTCTTGCTAAGGACAACAAGTTTTAAAGTGTGGGGTAGGAAATTTATTATTTTTTAAATTTGAACATTATTTTTGTGGATAGTTGTTAGAACTTGATGAATTTTAGGAAGGTAACTTTTTGTGAAGATTTTTGTGCAAATTTTACTCTTTTGAGAAGAAGAAGATTGGGTTTCAATTGCTTGAAATTGTGAAATCCTTAAAGCACAAACTCTATTTAGTTGTTTATCAGTTGTTTACGTACATTTCTATTTTTTTAGAATAGTTGTGCATTTTGAGTTTTCTTTAGTTTGAATTTAAAGCAGTTTCTTTAGTTCAATTTCATTTACTACTTTATGTTTTACTTTGTCTTTTATTCTAAGCAGGTTTATTATGTTTTAGTGTTTCAGTTTTCCTTTGAATTTAAGTTAGAATAACTGTATCTGTCAAGTTGTTATTTATTTTGCATTTAGTCTAAGCTTTTCCAGTTAACCTTGATTGCATTATTTTAGCTCTAAATTGTGAACTACTTGTTTAGAAAGCCTGAGTTCCCAGAGAGCAGTAGCAATGTTTAGTGAAATTTTTTTCTTTTGAATTGTTTTCAAATAATTATATATCATCCAATTTCTAATCTAATGAGCACAATAGGCTAAATTTTATGAAATTAATGCAAAACTAGTGAATGAGAGTAGTTTAATGAAGGAATTTTGGAATAGCTAGAACCTTCCTTATCACCCTTCGAAATGTATATTCAACTCAGGCAAGATTAGGACATGACCCAGGTAGCCTTTCTTTGGCAACCACATTTTAAATGACTCTTGACTTACCTTATGATTAATTCTACAATTGTTAGTCCCTTTAAGCTTATTTGGTATGCTAAAAGTGTACTACTTAAATTTTCTTGATTGCATTGATATTTAACAATATAACTTAAATGCGCATTGATATTTAACAATATAACTTAAATGCTTTTGCCTTTCCCATTTTGGAATTAGCCACTCTAGGTTGGGTAAGGAAAAATTTCATGTTTGCTTATCAATCAAAAAGTGTGAGAAAGTTGGAATTTTTGAGGGGCTTGTAAGCTTGATTTTTGAAAATATTTAAGACTTGGATGATAAGAATTTAGTGCTTTTAAGACTCCCTTCAAATCATTTGAATGAGGTTTCTTTTTTCAAAAAATATTAGAAAGAATAGATGTTATGCTGCATAAATCTTATTTGACTCATTACTACAGAGAATAAGTGTGGGGTACCTAACATTTTTGGGAAGTGTAAATTGATTGAGCTAGAAAATTTTAGCTCTTGCTTCCTATGATTTTGAGAATCCAATTAATGTCTTGGGATTTATCTAGTTTTGTTAGAAAAGGCCTAAATTATAGAAAGAGTTATTTATCTTAAGAATGTTAAGTGGTATTTTTCTTGGGTAGTGTGGCCGGTTCTATTTTGCTAACTTTATCATTTTTTTAAAGCCAATACCTTTACTTTGTTACAACCTTAATGTAAGACTTAGTGATCTTATTTTATTATGAGTTGTTTAGTGGAGATAAACCTTATGGTTCAGGTGCTAAAGGAGAGGCTTATGGCTGTTTCTAGTTTTAAGTACGAAACAAATATTTTTTTTATTTGCTCAATTGTTAGAGTTCACTGATAGTTTTTGGTTTTGAAAAGTAATAAACCTATTTTTTCCTAGCACACACACATGAAAAATTGCTTGATATAGATTAGTTTAAGTCTGTTTGATTGAATTTTTCATTTAAGTGTCTTCTGCTGAGTGTTATTCTAGCCTATCTGAATGTTATTATTCCGAATTAGAGTTTGAGTTTTCAAGACTGTGGATGATTCATTTTCTTGAGGGTAAGAAAAGTATAAGTGTGGGGTATTTTAATAACTCCAATTTAGTGTCAAGTTTTAGTTCAATTTTAGTCCAGTTTCTAGAGTCTTTTTAGTGTCTTTTGTTTTGTTTTGCTTACATTTGATAACTTATTCCCATTCTCAATTAATTTTAGATTTTGTATGTTTTGGAGAGCTTTTGATGGAATTTTCTGCCTAATTGTGTATTATGTAGGTACCTCATGGTTACTAGATTTACCTAATAACTTTGACCTATATTTTCTATCAAAATGCACCGTTTTGAAGTATGTCACGGTTAGTAGTGCATTTGTTCATATAAAGGTGTTCATCATGCCCTATAGAGCTCTTCAGTACAGAATTGAGAAAAGAAATATCTCACTATTACATGGTTTCTGGTAATGACCATGAGGTAGTCAAGTAGTCAGTCCAGAGTGCAAATGAGAGCTATATTATGGTCATCAGGTTTTTGGTAATGATCATAACCCCCTATCTATAAGTAGATCGAAGCCACCTTAAGGTCAGCAAGAATTTCCTAATAACTGTGACTTATGTTAGTTAAAAAGGGGATTTTTAAGTAGGTTATAGTTACTATGAATTTCCTAATGATTGTGACCCTTTTTGGTTTATAAATAGCAAGATTTTTTGCAAATGGGGAGTTCTTTTCTTTTCTAGATCTATGGTTTTATTACTTCTTTTCTTTCATTCCTTTGTTCATTTTCATATATAGATACATAGGTTATACATGAAAATAGATAGATTTAAAGCAAAAATACTTAGATTAGACATAAATATATAGCTTAAAAGCTTAGATTCACATAGTTTTGAGCTCATTTCCATTGAAGCCTTGGAGAAGAAGATTGAAGAACTTGGGATTCAGCTGGGTATCCTTCCACATTGAATTTCTTGGTTTATTCTCTCATTTTCTCTTTTTATTTTATAATGGGTAGTGAGTAGTCTTTTAGTTATTTGGGGGATCTTTGAATCCCCTATCCACAGTGTGAATATTGAACATATTTTGAGTTTATATATATAAATGAATGGTTTATTTCACTATTGCTCATTGTTAGTTCATGAGTTTTCATATTCTCAAGTTATTTTCCAACTTAGATGAATGGTTTTTATCATATATCTTTATTGGTTGTTGAGCTTGTGTGGATTGAATGCCATGAATAGTTTTGCTCAATTTTTCTATCATGAATGTTGTATATTTCAGATTGCTCCAGAATGGGACACTAGATGTGATGGATTTTATGATTTTAGGACTAGAGTGTGGCTCCAAAATGGGAAAACAAATCGAAATTAGGATTAAAGGCCTATGCTTAGGCTAATTGTAAGGCTTGCTCCAAAATAGGACACTTGGGTTGAGAGGGTTATCCCGAATTCATTTATATATGAAATTAGGTAAATTAATTCACATTGGGTATGGGGTGGATGGATGAACCTAAGCAATGATTCTTTTATGTTGGTTTTTATACTTGTTAATTTTTTCCATAGCTTAAATCATACTAAAATTTACTATTCATTTTAATTTAACATACTTCTATTGCACATTTTAGGACATTATAGATAATAGATAACTCATACACACACAAAAATTGAGGATTCTTTAGCATATAATTAATTCTCATAGCTTACACACACAATCCCTTGGATACGATATCTCGGAGTCTTAAAAATAGTCCATTTTATCACTTGTTGATCAGTGCACTTGCTAGGGTTGCAACATATAGTTTCGTATAAACCCCAAAAGATAGATGAATAGTTTATATGGGATAGTGAGAATCGAATGAAAAAAAAAGATAGTTGAAGAAGAAAATCTGCATTTTTCATACACAGACCAGTCCTATAATTTCTTAATTTCCTGGAGATAGAGCCATTGGATCAAGCTATATTTTGCTTCTTTACACGCTGATCATCATTCTCAATGGTGGAGATTGGATTCTGAAGTTTGGAGGTTATTTAGTGGCTAGGACTACAAATTTTTCTTCTACATAGACCAGAACTATGAATTCTTTATTTCTCAAAAAATGAACTGTTAGATCGAGCTAAATTTTGGAAAGCAGCTTCATCACACACTGATCTTCATTATTAACCATAGAGATTGGATTCTGAGGTCCGGATGTCATTTCATGGCTGGGATAAAATTTAAATTTCTGGGTATCAGCTCTCTTGCTTTTATCTTTTATTTCAAGATTATAATGATGAAGATGATTATATGCCTCTAGTTTTGTCTCGAGAAGATTTGCTATAATAGGCAGAATATATGTTATATTTGCCCATTATTTTATAGTGGAAGATTTAAGAGGTCTAAGGTCTCGTGGTTTTTACTCCTTACATCGAGGAGGTTGTCCGCATAAAAATCGTTGCATGTTCTGTGTTGATTGTGGTTGTACATGGTTGATTTATTGCTATGATTTTAGTGTTGGATATTATTTTACTTTGTTAGTTTTTCACAAGGTTGAATTGAATAGGGAAAAAGATTAACAATAAATATTCTTTCCGCAAATTTAGTTATTTTCTTTGTGGTCATTTTTTCATCAAATATAATAATCATCAAATTTTTTATTTGTTTGTATAATATACATAAAAAAATAAGAATATATTTAAAAATCATATTCATGATCAAATATATATAAACCTAAGGATATTAATAAAGTGATACGAAAATAGGATGTTGTTTTAATTTTTTCATTTTATAATGAATATAAATATAATGTTAGGTTTTAATCTGGATAAATGTTATACATGTAAAAAAGAAAATAAATTGAAAGCAAAACTATTATTTATATTCTTTATGAAAAACTGGTTTGCCAAAGTGGAGTGACTCAGTTGGTAAAGTTTGAAGTTAACTGCCAAATTTTTATTGATTTAAGAGTAAGAGAACTTGACTTGTATTTTCCCAAATCAAAAGGGTAAGATCTATAGTGGCTAGTGATGGTGGTGTTTGAGAGATGATTGGTGGTTCGAAGTGATGAGTTGCTGAGGTAAGGGCAGTTATTTCAATGGTTTTTCGAAGAGTGCAAGCCGAAAGGGAAAGAGAAAGAGAAAGAGAGAGGAGGCAAATCGGATAAGGGCAAGAGATAAAGAGATGGCAAATCAAGTGATAGATAGAATAAAGGAAAGAGATAGAGATAGATCAAATCAAGGAAGGGCAAGTGAAAGATAGATTGAGTAAGATAACGATCCTTTTCATTTGAATTTGAATTCCGTTGAATAAAATTAAAGAAAATTCTAATTAATAAGTGAGCTGAGAATTCAAGTTTATAATTGAATCACTAACACAAAATATATTAAGCATTTCTTTGGTTTATATTACAAGTTTCCTTCTAATATTATACCTAAATTGATTAATAATTCAAAATTCTTTATTATAATGCTTAGTCAAATTCAACGAACATAACAATTTGTCAAATTGGTATGTACCATGAATATAGGTTAGCAACAAAATAGAATTGCATACTTAAATTATTAACAATAGCCAGCTATTACTAAAGGCTATGCTAAAAAATATGATAACCAGACTATCTATAATCTATAATATATATTTTTATAGGATCTATGATCTATAATACTATAATAGCTTAGCTTAAATGCCTTTTGCCTTCACTATCTTGGATTTGGCCACTCTAGGTATGGTAGTAATCTACATTTTGAGCAATGGAAGTGTGTTGTGCTTTATCATTCAAAAGTGTTGAAAAGTGATAGAAATTTTAAAAATTGGGATAGCATGATCTGAAAAATTGGCAATTCTCAAAGCATTGCAAATTTGGGAAATTAAGGTAGAGGTTATTGATGCCACTCTTATTTCATTTAATAAAAAAGAGAGAAAAGAAAAGAAAGAAAAACACTACTGGAATAAAAGTTCTAATTTAGAACCTTTTGTTAGTTCTTATTACAAAGAAATAAGTGTGGGGTATTTAGCATTTAAGGAAAAGTTAAAAAATGAGTGAGCTAGTTCAAAAGACATAGATTATAGTTCTTACATCCTAAGCATTTTTGAAATTTGGTTAATGTCTTTTGAGATTCATTTTTAGCTTTGTTAGCAAAGAGAATAATTTTGGACAAGGGTTGTTTATTTTCAAAAAGTTATGTGGAACTCTTGGGTTGGGTGGCTAATCAGAATTTATTAACCTGATCTTTTTCTTAGAGCTAATACCTTAGCCTTACATTACAACCTTAATGTAAGATCTAGAAATCCTATTTTTTTTCCATAGTTGTTTAGTGGAGATGACCCATGTGGTTTTGGTGCTAAAAGAGAGGCCTATAGCTATCCCAAGTTTCAAGCACGAAACCATTTTGAAAAATTTTTGCATACTCTTCTTTTTGCTCAATTGTTGGAATTCACTGGTGGGTTTTGGTTTTGAAATGTAATAATTTTTTTTGGCCTAGCACACACACAAAAGAAATTGATCAATATAGATTAATCTAAGTCTATTTGGTTAAATGTTTCATTTGAGTGTCTTCTACTAAGTATTATATTGAGTTCATCTAAATTTTCTTGTTATGAGTTAGAGTTTGAATTTTTAAGAATGTGGATGATTCATTTGCTTAAAATTTAAGTGTGGGGTATTTTGATAACTCTAATTCAATGTCTAGTTTTTAGTCTCTTTTAGTCTAGTTTTAAGTGTCTTTTGCCTTGTTTTGTTAGTTTCAATAATTTCTATCCAATTTTAGTAAATTTTATCTTTCATGTGTTTTAGAGAGCTTTTAATGGATTTCTGTGCTTAATCTCAGATTTTATAGGTACCTTACACTCAGTAGTTATTTGGTACTGATCGTGACCTATGGCTTTCTATCAAAATGTATTATTTCATCATGTCACGATCAGTAGAGATTTCATGATCATCATGACATAGTTATTTTTCAGTCCAAAAGTAAGGAGAGAAGTACCTCACGGTTAGCAGAATTTTTATACTGGCCGTGAGGTATTTAGTCTTTATTCTAAAATGCAACGAAGGAGCATGTCATGGTTAATAATTATTTGGTACTGACCGTGATCCCTTTTAGTCTAGAAGCAAATTTATAGCATGTTATGGTCAACAAGATTTTGGTATTGACCATAACCCTATTCAAGGCTATATAAGCCAATTTTTCTATTTGGCAGACATCAGACTTTTTATCTTAGAAATTTTTAGATCTAGGGTTTTTCTTTCATCCATTTTTTCATTTTTTTAGGGTTTCATACATAACTTATAGATTTATACTTACAAATATCATAGATTTACACATATATAGAGTTTAGATTCTTAGTTTCTTCCATTTTTGGAGCTCATCTTCCATTGGAGGTTGGAGAAAAAGATTGAAAAAGTTTGGGTTCAGCTGGGTCTTCATCCTTATATGAATTTTTGAGTTTATTCTTTCCTTTTCTCTTATTCTTTTATAATGGGTAGTGAATAGTAACTTAGTTATTTGGGGGATCTTTTAATCCTCAATACCTAATGTGAATCTTGAACTTATGTGATTTTATATAAAGATGAATGGTTCATTTTACCGGTTCTTGCTAATATTTCATGGGTTTTGGATATTTTATTTAATTTATCCGACTTGAATCGATGATTTATCATGTCATTTGGATTGGGTATTTTATTTGAATGTTGAATTCCATGAATTTTATTATGTTATGTGATTTTTACTGTGATAGCTATAACCTTGAGATTGCTTCAGGATGGGACTTGATAGGTTACAGATTTTATGGTATTAAGACTAGAGTTTAGAATAAAAAGGATGGGATTTTAGGTTATTAGGTTCCGAGATGGGAGAACAAATCGAACCTAGGATGTTAGACCCATGCATAGGCTAATAAGACATTTTATGATTAGAGTAGCTTGCTTCGGTATGAGACGCTTGGGTATTGAAGGTTTTCCCGATTTCATCTATTTAATTTAAGATTAATTAAATTCATATTTGAGTATAGGAAGAATGAGTGAACCTGAACAATGTTTTTAGTAAATTGATTTTTAATCTTGTTAACATTTTAATCATTTGAGTTATTTTTTATTGCTGCAAGTTTTATTTTACTTGTTATTTTCTGCAAATCTTCATAGTTTAATAGTATACATAAAAAAAGGCTGGGAATTCTTTAGCATGCAATTGATTTTCATTGTTTGCATCTACAATCCTTTGGGTACGATATTGGTAGATCTTAAATTAAACACCCTATATTACTTGCTAATTTAATGCACTTGTTGAGGTCGCATCACCTGGTCGATCTTTATATTGATCATTAAGAATTTAGCTTAGAGGTATCTCTAAAAAGGCACCCATTTGCTCTTGTAAAGAGGGTTCCCTATGATAAATTCAAGGAACCTCTCCATTGAGGGATATCAGACAATCCTGCACTATCATAAATGGATTGATGGATGGCAAAGAAGCACCTATCGCTAAATTTGGATCAGCAACTAGCAAGAAGCCCCTTATTGTTAGAGATAGAATAGTAGAAAGGATGCATATGGCTTGTAGCTGATCAGATATGGCACTGACAATAGGAATTAGATGTTAATTGTCTATGATAATCATATACGGCTTTACAATTATGAAAAGCTAGCACACCCGGTAGCATTTGAAATGGTCACATCCTCCTCTCTAGCCTCACTACTGATCACAGTTGTAGCCTCTTCAATCTATAGCCTTGCAATATAAGGATATCTTTTACCCTCAACCTTGTTCTTACTTTTCAATTGGCAAAGCTGCCTACCCTTAGTATTTTTCTTTAACTCTTTTCTCTTTCTGGCAACTATCTTTGCCAACTTCATTTTTTACTCCTCACTAGCCATCTCTTTTGTAATTAAAATTAAAGAATGATTAGATTGGATTCAAGAAAAAAGGAAAATAACAAAATAAGATTGCTCACCTTCTCCTTTCACCCTAAATAATAAATGATTGGGCAACACACTCACATACATCTGAGTCCATCGATTGTAAACACTAGGACTGAGTCAGCTTCTATCAGGATTACCTAATTAAGATAATGCTACTTTAAAGATAGTCAGGAAATAGAAGTGTTCTCTCTTCTCCTGCACTGATGTTTATTACAAGAAAATATTTTCATTAGGCTTTAAAGGGAAAATGTTCTTATATAAGGGACATATTTTTCATCCTTTAATAAAATGGGATGATGGTGATTATAGTTAAGGCCACTGACTGACTCAGGAATAAGTTACAGACTCAACTCATAGGTCAAGTCGTGACTCATTTATGAATCATAGTCTTAAATGGCATATTCACCCTTTATTCTGCCCGTAAGTCGCTAGTAAGTTATAGACTCCAGCCCGTGACTCACCAGTGAGTCATAATCTTTGGTCCATAACTCATCATTTTTTAACCAAAAATGTTTTAAGCCCTATAAAGTCAAGCTCGTAAGTCACAGTTCATGACTCACCAGTGAAGACTATAACTTGGTTTTTTTAGCCAAAACTTTAGTTTCTTACCTTGTGAAACAAGGGATAATTTCAGGGAAAAATCTTTAGATTTCTCTTAATCTTGATCCAAGTTAATTAAGAGGGATGGGATGTTTTTGGGATTAATAGCAACAAAAACCATAATTACATACTAATAAATAGGAGAGAGAAAAAAAAGAAAGGATTAGTTTTTGAAAGAAAAAACTCTAGCATTAGAACTCTGGTTTTGAGGAAGAAAGCTTATGTAAGAAGCAAGAGGAAAAGAACAAGAACACTCTTACTGATTTCTAAGTATAGCTCTACTAAAGGTAATAAAAGAGGCTAAAAACTAACTCATGAACATTTTGATTTTTTCTCTTATTAAGAGTTTATTTGTTTCTTTAGAACTTCAAGTGCTTTGTTTTTGTTTCTTTGTCTATAACATTTTGTAAATATTGATTTTTTGTGCTCTTTATGCAAATGTGTTTATTTACTTTCTCATCTCATTATAAATGGGAAAGGATTAACATAATTGACCATAAGCTATTATTTATATTCACTATCAACCAAATAAGGCAAGTAGGGGTGAAGTTTGGATCCTCTCTAGTTTTTAGTATCAAAAGGTTTAAAAAGAATCACTTTTCCAATGTCTTATTGGGTGGCAACTTTTAAAAATGCATGCCTTGTGATCCTCAGTAGATGCCTTGTAGATTAGTAATTAGTAAATGGATAAAGGTACCCTAAGATACTGTCTCATACCTTTTGGAAGCCTAACGGCATTGTATATTGGGTTGAGTCCTTATTCATTGTGAAGTGATTAGTCTTCATAAGTTAAATAAACCTTGTCTAATCTCAAGCCCTAAAAATGGGTTTTTGAGAAAGTACGAGATGCCTATGGGGTTCGGTGTGCGTCATAGTGGTGACTCCATTGAGGTTTAAGACTTTATTTTGAAAGCTATATTTGGTTGACATAATATAAATGTTGCTTATAGTTTAGTTATAATGATCCTTTTCAAACTTAGGTTGCATTAGAACCATGCTATGACCTTAGAATTAACCTAAACATCTTTATTTAACCCTGTTATAATCTCAAAGTGTGACCCTATGTTCATTCAATATAGGGAAATGTTAAAGAGGACCACCAGCCTAAATTCCATACCTATGAGGTATATCAAATGGTGACCTGACCAGTCATTACACTTATGATGAGCTAGACCTATCGACAGGGACCATGCTTAGGTGGCCCTAAAGTTGTATCACTAGACTCAAGCCCATGTAGTGGTTTATATACTTTTTTTAGGTAATATGCACCTTAATACTTTGCCTACTATTTGGTTACCTATATATTAGGCTGAATTTTAATAAAATAAGGGATGTACTAATTAAAGGCTGCCATGCCCTAATAGGCCTGTCTTGTTTATCTAAATGATAAGTATATAGGGATTAATGCCATATTTTCATGTGTTTTAAATTAAGAGAGGTTATGTTGTCAATTTTTTGAGATACACCATTCGTATTCATTGGGTTCCCTTTTGACCCATGAGCTAATCCCACCTAGGGAAGAGACTGTATAACCTTATATATGGGAGAAATAAGGATGAAAGGTCTAAATTTTGGTTTACATATGTGTCTTATTGATAGAATATAATATGCCTATGCATCATGCTAACAAGTTTTTTCAGCCATTACAGAATACCCAAATGCTTTGGGAACTTGATTGCAAATATGAGTGAAGCCTGGACGAGTTTTGAGCCTCAATTTCTTTGGAAATTTACTCAGGGGAAAGTCATAATAGCTTTTCTCAATGTATACTAGTAGTGGGAGGTCCTTTTGGAATTATTGAAAGATTGGAGCCTCAATTGAGAGTTAGTAGTTATAGTCATCATAAAGCCTGTAGTTTGGATTAAGAGTCCATATGGATGTCTGGTTAGAAAGGCTTTGTCAAGTCAGTTTGAGTTGGCATTAGAGATTGATTTGGGTTTAGCTAAAATCTATGAAATAGCATCTGAAAGAGTAGATATGATAGATCCAATATTGGCTGAGGCTGTTGATAGTTAAGAGTTAGATAAAAGACTGGATGAATTTGAGAGGTAGATGAAATCCATGATGACTGATATGATGAGTTCTTTAACATAGCCCACTGGCTAACAGACCCCAATTGTTGTTGTTGCCTATTGAGAGCTTGTGACCATTAGAGGTACTCCTATTGTTGCTCAAGCAAGGCCTTTCTTGGTTGCTGAGTCAAACGGGACAAGGTTAAGAGTTCAGCTGATAAAGCCG
The DNA here is from genome assembly GCA_037975025.1 of Excoecaria agallocha. Lineage (NCBI taxonomy): Eukaryota > Viridiplantae > Streptophyta > Magnoliopsida > Malpighiales > Euphorbiaceae > Excoecaria > Excoecaria agallocha. The sequence goes on from JBBPFJ010000144.1 coordinate 244,938, forward strand.
CGAAAAGATAAGGGTATCGCGCCTGAAGAGGACTTTATTCATAATAAAGAGGAAAAACTACCTATAATCAAGCTCAGAGAGGGAAGCCTCCTAGAGTGGAAGACCCAGTTCTTAAAAAGATGGAGGAAAATATAAAAGCAATGGCTCGAGTTTTGTCAATAGGAAAGGGGTTAGTCCAAAAGATAAAGACTTAGAAAGCGAGGATGTACTCCTTCAATGGTTTAAAATGTTTAACCTACCTAAGTTTAATGACACGTCTGATCTATCTATCCATATTAAACAACATACTTTGTTCTTGAAGGGTACCAATCTTACAAAAAGGCTAAAGGTCAAATATTTTAACCTTAGCCTTGTGGGCCCAACTATCGATTGGTACTATAGCCTAGATAAGCATACCAATGAGGATTGGGATATGTTAATTGATGAATCCCTAAGGTAGTATAACAGTAGAATAAGGATGGAAGTTACTTTGAAAGAACATGAGCTACTATAGTAAAAACTGAATAAATCCTTTCATGAGTATCTTACAAGTTGGAGGAATCTGGTAATAGAAATGAAAAGAAAGCTTGATACTCCTGATAAAATTAGGCTTTTCATTTAGAATGCTAGCCTTTATTTGAATGAAGGCCTAAAAATAAAATGGTTAAAAGATTAGGAGTCCTTAAAAGACATTGCTATTAAAGCAGAAGGTGAATATCTGGCCAAGAAAGCAAGTTTTGTAAGTAGTGGTGGTTTTGGTATTAGGTGCCAAGGGTATAGAGCTATAATCGGGAAAGCAAATGGTGTAAGTGCTACTAGAAAAATAGCTAAAATATTGATTGCTAAGGGTACTCAGAAGTATTATTCAAATTCAAGCAAATTCGTATCTTGGATACTAGAAAGGTTGATAAAATCAAGCAAAAAAAGTGAAGTCAACCCAATCATCGAGTAGATCAATATTGTATATATCACTAGCATAGAGGTCATCTCAAAGATCATTATAGGACTTTGAGGGATAAAATTCAAGACCTTATTGATAATATCACTGATCTGGAGAAAATGGAAAGGAAGAAAAGGAATTACAATATAGTTCCACATCCCATGTCAATGATTATCTTAGGCTTTTCAGAATGGCAGGTCCTATGTGATTTATATGGCAATGAGTATTTAGCTATTACTCATCTTGAGTAGGTGTGTGCAGTCAATTCTTCGGAATTTCATAATGAAGATGAGGGTTTGATTGTACCTCTAGGATTCAGAAAATAAAGAAAAAGTACAACAAGTGAAGTTAATCACTCGAAGTGCCATAATGGTGCCTAAAGTAGAGAAACCAGCTGATTCTCAATTGTTTTTCATAAAAAAAGGAGTAAGAGGAGGATTAGATTCTTAAGCAAATAAAAAAAACTCTAGCTCAAATTTTTATATAGGATTTATTAAGGCAGTCGCCTTCTCATGGACAGAAGCTAAAAGAGGCCTTGTCTAAATCTAGTGTAACCACTAACATCTCAACTTCAGAACTACTCAATTGGGTTAGAGGAACTACTAGACAAAACATTGTATATACTAATGGGGATCTACCCATTGAGGGGCGGAAATACAATCACCCCATGTATATGAAAGCTCAAGTAAATGGGAAGCATACGACCTGTGTAATGGTGGTTGACATCTCTTTGATTAATGTGTGTCTATTGGTGGTGCTCTCGACCTTCAGGTTAAGTAAGTTGATGTTAAACAAGTCTGATTTAGTAGTCATAGCTTATGACAGTTCTCGTAGGTAAGCAGTAGGTACGTTCAAGGTTGACATTAAGATTGGAGAGATTAGCGCTGAGGCAAAATTTATGGTATTACCAATACCTATAAACTTTTTATATTGCTAGGAAGGCCTTGGTTTCACAAGCTGGGAGGAGTTCCATCCACTCTTCATCAGATGATCAAGATTTCCTATAAAGGTAAAGTGGTTACTATAAAGGCCAGAGAGAAAATCAAGTCTCTATGCTAGAAATAGCTAATTAGGCCTTCAGTGAGTTTCATGTTGCCATCATCGATGTTAATGATGAAGGATAACAAGATTCCACCCCGCAAGTGGTGAACATAATGAAAAAGATGAACTGTTTACCAGGAGATGGTTTGGGTAAAAATTCCTATGATCCCTATGAATTTATCACCACTATAAGTCAGACCAGCCAGAAGGGAGTGCGTTATAAAAGGTTCGATGATGTAACACCCTAATCCTCTAACCATGGATAATCATCAATCATCATCATAAACCTAGTAAAGACCAGATAGAAATAATAAGATAAGCCATAATTACATGCCACAATAAATTAAATCGAACTCACAAATAAGAAGGCCTAACATAATTGGCCAATAGCACATAATGAAATCCTCAAAGGCAACTACAGTCTGCCCGATCTTCTTTTCATTGGTTGTCTAGGCACTAGCTACTGATCCACTGGAACTTATCCAGAAACCTACACGGATAAAATAAACCCGTGCTAAGCTATAAAGCTTAGTGGGTAACAAAATCTAAGGCAATCCACATACAATTACATCTTATCTTACACAACATCCATTATAACATGGGAGATCATGTATATATATCTATCATATGCATCATTTCTCAAAGGGCATATGGGGGAGTCCTCGTCTTTAAACAATAAATACCTTCTCATCATAATCTAGAATATTACTTAACTTATCTTGTTCCTGAATACTTGCCACTTCACTATCATCAAATAATCTCTTTTTAACTTAACTAGCTTAGTTCATGCACCTTATAGTCCTTCTATTCATGAGTCTAGACAATATAGCTATTAATAGTACAAAACTTTAACTTATTGCCTTAAATCTCATTCTTCACATATTATAGGCATTAGACATTAATTAATAGCATAAGGGTGTACCTAAGTCATATAGCATCAACAAGTAATCCTGGTAAGCATGGCCACTTCACATATATCATACAATTTTCATATTAGATTCGTAATCTTTATATCCTTAATGTTATCTTAGCCTAGTAACTTAATTCTCTTACAACATCATTTAAGTCATGCATTGCACTTGGTTAGATCAATGTTATCATTATGCATACATGTGGGTAAACATTTATCTATATATAACAGACTATCAGAGTTGCATGCGATCATAAAGAACAAGCATTACAAGTCATGATTACCAAACAAAGTCTCCATGTCACATGTATGCATTTCATAAGAAAAAAAACAAAGTATATGAAAATTTGTGTGCATAAAGTTATTGTTAGACATGATTTCTTCATATAGCTTTATACAATTCTCAATTCAGGTTCATACAAGCTTATCCCATACTGCTATCTTATCATTGCAATTTAAACATCATACCACATCATATTATATAATGTTTTACACTTCGATTTATATCAGAATCATACATATGCATATACATGTTTAAATGATCATATACATACTAACGGGTTTGTATGTCATTTCAATGAACAAGTATTACATATCATGAATAACAGACAAAGTCTTCATACCATATGCAAACCAATCATAACTTTTACATACATGAAGATCATTATGCATGTTATGGTTTGTGTAACTTTTAATACAATATTATAAGCTTGTGGCCTATCTATTCATCGTGGAATCCATTGGTGGAACTAACTTACACCGGCACTCACACGGGAACCTTCTTCTATAATATGGGTCATCTCAATCATGTAATACGAAACATGACATTTCATTTCATTAAGAAAAGTTTATAGTCGAAAGGAATTTAAGACAATCTAAATAATAGGTCATTCATTATGATTACATTACATAAGTGGGGCAATTAATGCATGTTTTGCCTTATCTTGTGTATATATTATTATCTTTAATAGCCTACCTGAGTACTAGTTCTAAGGGTGGATAATGGAAGCAATGGATATCGGAAAGTATCAAATAATGGATATCCGAAGATATCTAACAATAGACCCAAATGGAGTCGAGCTATGGTTCCAGTAAGGAACAAGCAATGGACCCAAATGGGGTCAAACATTGGTTCCATTAAGGAACAAGAGCCAAACGGGGTCAACTATGGCAGTTGCAACTATATCCCTCTAGGCATGCCTATCTAATCCACAATTGAACTAAGACCCGCAGGCTTAACCACCTAATAACATCTTTAATTTAACATATTCTTCTTTACTTAGCACATCATTTGGCTTAAAGCCACTTTTCATAATAGAATGCATATCATTCTTATCATACATCAATGTTGAACTTTAGGCTCCGTTACACATGGATGTAAGTCATGTCATCACATAATTGCATCAACATCATTTATACATATCATAGTGGTTTACATGATAATGCAAACACAATAAAACATTTCTTTCATCAATCTATCTCTTCATACTTAGAATTATACATAAAGCCAATGAGGCGATTATGAAAGTGTAGTTTTTTGCAACTAAAAATCTTCACAATATTATATGTATGTCCATATATATGTGTGTGTGTGTGCATATAAAGGCAACTTGAATCATAGCAATACATACTTTTTGGGTATTCATAACTGGTCACATAATGAGTCAAACTACTCATCATAGCATGGTTGAATCAATTATAAAATATTGACTTACCTAACTCATTGATAATTCTCAATAACGTACCTTGTTACAATTTGTCGTGAGCAGCTTTCACACATCATCAAAGTCACATCAAAACATAATTATTTTTAAGTAATAATCATGATTTATGATCGATATAGTAGTGATTTGCATAGGTTCTCTTACGCTTAAAGGTCAACACTTGTTCATGTTGAATCCCTTGATTTACTTCAATGGGTTATTAGATTATAGACAACAAGTTATATACTTTAACATAATCATATATATTTCAATACTTTTACTTGTATTTTATACTCAGGTAAGTTATGTGAGCTTATTTCATCTTAGTTGTTAGCACACTATGGACGCTTATATGCTAATCATGATGTAATATAGGCATGAGCATACAGATGAGCAGGTTATTACACATTACGGCTAATCATTAATTCTTCTTGTGACTTTAAGTGTAATCAAGCTTCTACGGTTTCATAATTTAACATAAATTGTGATGACCTATTTCTTTTAACTTGTATATGGAACCTTGTGACTATTCTCTTATATCATTTCATTCAATCTTGCTTAGTAAAGACCAGATAAAAATAATAAGAGAGGCCATAATTACATGCCACAATAAAATTAAATCAAACTCATAAATAAGAAAGCCTAACATAATTGGCTAATAGCACATAATGAAATCCTTAAAGGCAACTGCAGTCCGCCCGATCTTCTCTTCACTGGTTGTCTAGGCACCAGCTATTGATCCACTGGAACTTATCTAGAAACCTATATGGATAAAATAAACCCGTGCTAAGCTATAAAGCTTAATGGGGAACAAAATCTAAGGCAATCCACATACAATTACATCTTATCTTACATAACATCCACTATAACATAGGAGATTATATATATATATATATATATATATATATATCATATGCATCATTTCTCAAAGGGCTTATGGGCGAGTCCTCGTCTTTAAATAATAAATACCTTGTCATCATAATCTAGAATATTACTTAACTTATCTTGTTCCTGAATACTTGCCACTTCACTATCATTAAATAATCTCTTTTTAACCTAACTAGCATAGTTCATGCACCTTATAGTCCTTCTATTCATGAGTCTAGACATTATAGCTATTAATAGTACAAAACTTTAAATTATTGCCTTAAATCTCATTGTTCACATATTATAGGCATTCAACGTTAATTCATAGCATAAGGGTGTACCTAAGTCATAAAGCATTAACAAGTAATCCTAGTAAGCATGGCCACTTCACATATATTATACAATTTTCATATTATATTCGTAATCTTTATATCCTTAAAGTTATCTTAGCCTTGTAACTTAATTCTCTTACAACATCATTTAAGTCATGCATTGCACTTGGTTAGATTAATGTTATCATTATGCATACATGTGGGTAAACATTTATCTATATATAATAGACTATCGGAGTTGCATGCGATCACAAAGAACATGTATTACATGTCATGATTACCAGACAAAGTCTCCATGTCACATGTATGCATTTTATAAAAAAAAAGTACATGAAACTTAGTGTGCATGGAGTTATTGTTAGACATGATTTCTTCATATAGCTTTATACAATTCTCAATTCAGGTTCATACAAGCTTATCCCATACTGCTATCTTATCATTGCAATTTAAACATCATACCACATCATATTATATCATGTTTTACACTTTGGTTTATATCAGAATCATACATATGCGTGTACATGTTTAAATGATCATATACATATTAATGGGTTTGCATGTCATTTCAACGAACAAGTATTACATATCATGATTAACAGACAAAGTCTTCATACCATATGCAAACAAGTTATAACTTTTACATACATGAAGATCATTATGCATGCTATGGTTTGTGTAACTTTGAATACAATATTATAAGCTTGTGGCCCATCTATTCATCTTAGAACCCATTGGTGGAAATAACTTGCACCGGTACTCACACGGGAACCTTCCTCTATAATGTGTGTCATCTCAATCATGTAATGCAAAATATGACATTTCATTTCATTAAAAACTATTTATAGTCAAAAGGAATTTAAGATAATCTAAATAATAGGTGATTCATTATGCTTACATTACATAAGTGGGGCAATTAATGCATGTTTTGCCTTATCTTATATAAATATTATTATCTTTAATAGCCTGCCTAAGTACTAGTTCAAAGGGTGGATAATGGGAGCAATGGATACCTAAATGTATCAAACAATAGATATCTGAAGATATCTAACAATAGAACTAAATGAGGTCGAGCTATGGTTCGAGCAAGGAACAAATAATGGACCCAAACAGGGTCGAACAATGGTTCCATTAAGGAACAAGACCCAAACGGGATCAACTATGATAGCTACAACTATATCCCTCAAGGCATGCCTATCTAATCCATAACTGAACTAAGACCCGTAAGCTTAACCACTTAAGAACATCTTTAATTTAACATATTCTTCTTTACCTAGCACATCATTTGGCTTAAAGTCACTTTTCATAACAGAATGCATATCATTCTTATCATACATCAATGTTGAGCTTTAGGCTCCATTACACATGGATGCAAGTCATGTCATCACATAGTTGCATCAACATCATTCATACATATCGTAGTGGCTTACATGATAATGCAAACACAATAAAACATTAATTTCATCAATCTATCTCGTCATACTTAGAATTATACATGAAGCCAATTAGGTGATTATGAAAGTGTACTTCTTGCAACTAAAAATCTTCATAATATTATATGCATGTCCATATATATATATGTGTGCATATAAAGGCAACTTGAATCATAGCAATACATACATTTTGGGTATTCATAACTGGCCACATAATGTGTCAAACTACTCATTATAGCATGGTTGAATCAATTATAAAATATTGACTTACATAACTCATTGATAATTCTCAATAACATACCTTGTTGCAATTTGCCATGAGCAGCTTTCACACATCATCAAACTCACATCAAAACATAATTATTTTTAAGCAATAATCATGCATTTATGATCCATATAGTAGTAATATGCATAGGTTCTCTTACAGCTTAAAGGTCGACATTTGTTCATGTTTAATTGCTTGATTCACTTCAATGGTTTATCAGATTATAGACAACGAGTTATATACTTTAACATAATCATATATATTTCAATCCTTTTACTTGTATTTTATACTCAGGTTTGTTATGTAAGCTTATTTCATATTAGTTGTTAGCACACTACGGATGCTTATATGCTAATCGTGATGTATTATAGGCATGAGTAAATAGGTGAGCAGGTTATTACACATTATTGCTAATCATTAATTCTTCTTGTGACTTTGAGTGTAATCAAACTTCAACGGTTTCATAATTTAACATAAATTGTGGTGACGTATTTCTTTTAAGTTGTACGTGGAACCTTGTGACTATTCTCTTATATCATTTCATTCAATCAGGCTTAGTGTCACAACTTATCTTTATTTTGTGTTTAAAATACTTTAAAGTTACTTAAAAAGGTTTAGACCAACTTTGGTGACACTAAAGGGCTTAAAAATCATATTTAGGTGAAGTAGGGGAGTGTAATGAGTCATGAGGGGTGTCACTACTCGTGACAGGGAGCAAATTTCATGAATCATGCACTTGTTCATGAGTAACACATGTCACGAGTCGTGACAAGAGTCACAAGTCTTGAACATAGGCAGTTTTCTGAGTTCGACTTCAAAGTGATTTTTGACCTACCAAAATGCATTTTTACCAAACATGGTCTACTACAAATATGTTCCACTATGTTTTTAGTTCTAAAACATAAAAAATGATCTTGATATCATTTTATATTTTCAGATATTTACAAGACACTGAGGCCTGCTCCTAGTGACTGGGTTGCAAATTGTTCCAAAATTCAATTTGAAATATTGTCCAGCTAGAAATAGATTTAGAACTTGGTTTCTTTATATAAAATATAGGTATGGATGTCTATTTTCAAACCCAACAATAATCATTTCATTTGCTATTCTGTAGATTAACTTATAAGCAAAATAGTCTAGATAGGTCTATTAGTCATGAAGAAACATTTGACTCATGAAAGGACTCAAGAGTGAAGCAAGAGGGCTAAATTTCACGACTCGTGAAGAGACACATGGGTCGGACAAGAATGCATGACTCGTGAAGGGATTTATGAGTCAAAAGCCAAAGAATAATAGCACATTCACGAGTGTCCCAAGAGCAAAATGGTGCATGATTGGTGAAGCGCTTCACGAGTCGGACATGACTCGTGAAGAATGTTACAACTCGGCATTGGCACTCACAAGGAAATAGATCTGATCACTATTCTTTTAAAACTCATCTTAAAAACTCCTGATTTAAGAACCCAGACACATAACCTAAATTTTTTATAGATCCATTTACAACTAACAAAACCATCCTTCCAAACATAAAATTAACATAATAGTCCCATACCTTAATGAAGCTTCAAATCCAATTTCTTTACTCATGATTCCTTTCTTCTCGTTCACTTTGCTTTTTTCTGCTTTTCTATTCTCCTTACACATGGTGACAATAATAGGATCTTGTAATCCCTTATCACTAGAAATCATAAATTAAAAAGAAGAGAAAGAAGAGATCTTCAAAGGAAAAACATTACCTTTCATGTTTACTCACAAACCCTAGCTCCCTTCTCCAAACCATAACCATATAATGAGAGAGAAAGAGAGATCCGATCCTTAAAATACCGATCCCCCATCTCTTTCAAAAATCTTAATTTATTGAGTGGGATAAATATCTCACCAAGAGAAATTCACAAAATGCCCCTAAGCACAATTAAACCTCATTATTTCAATTATTTTCAACATAACACCAAGAATTTCTAACTTACTTTCAATTACATACTTTCTTAAAATTATAACTTACCCATATTCGATTACATACATGCTAAAATTACAAAAATACCCCTCATAGGACTTAACCTCAATAATTGTAAAATACTCCAATTTTGCCTTAATTAACGGTAATCCTCATTAATTAATAATAATTCGATTAGGGTCATGATTGGGTCCATACAAATGATAAGAAAAAAAAAACTATAAAATTAGAGGGCATACCATATATTTTTGATAGCTTTTTTCCTGCATTTGCTTCACTTCAGTATTGTGGTGAGGATGAGCCTGTGATGATTAGGGAAGAAGTTGTTTTGGGTTTTGAGATATTTAATGATGTCTTTGACTAGGTCAGTGAAACCATCAATCCCACTAGAGGCTTTTGGGATGAGGAGATTATGAATAAACTATTTGACTAAGTAGATGATCCTAAAGAGATTATAACTCATGAGTTACTGGCTTTCAAATTTAAAGGCAAAGGAAAGGTTAAGTTTGAGATTTTTGTGCCTGATCTGAAGGAGGATACTAAAAAAGTTATTGTAAAGACTGATTAAGAGGTCCTAGAAGATACAAAGAATATAATGGGCTTGTCTAGGGCATTGAACTTAATGGATGTTAACAAGGATGTTTTTGTAGATACACTTTTTGTACCTAAACTTTTTAACAATGATGTATGTAGCTCCTTTTTATGTTAATAATATGAATGACTTTGCTTATTTGTGTGATGTTTCTCATGATTTCATTCTACATGATCATAAGCATAAAGCATCTATATTCGACAATAATTCAATAACAATAATTCAATAAGTACTACTCCATTCAATCTGAGCACTCTTGAAAATTCAAGAGAGATCTTGATAGCATCTGAGGTTACCCCTGAAGAAAGAAAATAATTCAAGTCAATATTAAAAAAAATATGAAAGAGTCTTTATATGGGCCTATAAAGATATGCTAAGAATTGACCGTGCATCATAGAACATGCCATCCCCACTTATCCTGAGTACAAGCTTATTAAGCAGAAGTGACCAATGTCTAGCAAGTGTACTAGATTAACTAGTAATTTAGGAAAATAAGATTAAGACCCTAAATATCGTATCCAAGGGAATATGAATTGCTAAGAATAATATCTATGTGTGAATTAAATTAATCTGAGATTATTTTCCAAGATTTTTATTTAAAGGCAAGAACTAAACAAACAATAAAGCAAAATAAAAACTAAAATTAAACAAACATGAATTAAAAACAACGTAATAACTAAAATACTTCTGTTAAAAGAACTATCCACCTCAACTTCTATTGCAATGACTTAATTCAAAAGTAATACAAGTTATAATGAAAAATTAGTTAAATTAAGCTAGATAGCTTATTAAGAAGACTATCATTCTAAGTATTAAAACATCTTGTTAGGAATAATTCAATATATAAAAGAAAAATCCAGTTTTAAACTTCTAGAGATTCATTAAATCCTCTTTTAAGTAAATTTAACTCTAACTTATTCTTAGTTCAACTCTTTTTAGTACTAACTCTCTCTTACAAATACATAATTATATCTAAATTAGAAAATAATCATGCATCAATACTAATGAACTAATCCAAGAACATGCATATCATATATTGTGCTTAAATCAATCATTAACTATTAATTAAATGAAATAATAATCAAGCTTAATACAATTAAAGATGAAAATTTGCTCAAAACTAAGAAATAATAAAACTTACATTAAATTAAGGACAAATGAAGTCATCATAATAAAAGTATGAGGGTTCAAGTTTTCCTCAATAAAAGAGAAAAAAACTACCAAACATGATGAAAATGAAAAAAAACAACTAAAATAAAAAGTACTATAGACTAGAACAATAAAAAACTAAGTTAAAACTACTGTAAAACTACTATATAATAATTAAACAAAACCAAGTTAAAAAAATGAGAAACTAATGAAAATTCATATCTAATTGTCTCTCTCTAATTTGGTGTATTAAGCACCCTTTTATAGGCTCCAAATAAAAAGTTTATGCCCTAAGAACTGCGTAATCAAAGAGAAATTGAGTTTGAGTTGAAATAAGAAGTTTTGAATCGGTATTTTCCATGAAGACTCAGGAGAGTGAAGGTTGAGCGATTTTCATTATTCAGGAGAGTGCTTTCATCACTTAGGAGAGTGACCTCTTGCGGGAAGAGTGAATTGGGTTCTGGGTGAGTGATAATTCTTCTTTAAATGAGTGATTTCCACACTGAGGAGAGTGTTCCCTTCACTCAGCCTAGTGGTCTTCATCACTTAGCCGAGTGATAGGTTACTGACCCTCACGTTCCACTTGCCAATTTTCCTGAAATTATAGTTTTGCCCCTAAACTCCTCCTTTCTTCAATTAAGCCCTTTTTATCTTCAATTTAGCCCTGAAAAATACCAAAACTTACAATTATACCTCAAAACACATAATTTAACTATTTCAACATAAATTCAACTAAATTAAGACTAAATCAACTAATTTAAAAGCCTAAAAACATACTCAAAATACAATATAATTCACAACTATAGAATACCCCATATTTAGTCTTTGCTCGCCCTCGAGCAAATTTGAACATACCAACTCCTAAAAATAATCAAATTTCAACAAGAATTATTTATTTCAAAACCATATTTAGCTATTAACAAGAGCACTTAACAAAAATCTAAGTAGAATAAATTCAAACAAGATAATATGAGCTAGTTTCCATATGTGTGTGCTATATCAAAATATTTTAAGCATTTTTCAAAAATCGAAAGACCAATACATCTCATAATTAAGCTCTAGAATTGATACATACTAAATTTACATATGGTTTCGCACTTAAAACTCTAAAAACACCATAGGCCACTCCTTTAGCACCAAAACTCAAAGATCACTATAGGACTTTGAGAGATAAAATTCAAGACCTTTTTGAGAATATCACTGATCTGGAGAAAAGGGAAAGGAAGAAAAGGAATTACAATGCAGTTCCACCTCCTGTGTCAATGATTAGCTTAGGCTTTTCAAAATGGCAGGTCCTATGTGATTTATATGGCAATGAGTATTTAGCTATTACTCACCTTGAGTAGGTGTGTGTAGTCAATTGTTAGGAATCGCATAATGAAGATGAGGGTTTGATTGTACCTCTAGGCCTGTGGGATTCAAAAAATAAAGAAAAAGTACAACAAGTGAAGTTAATCACTCGAAGTGCCATAATGGTGCCTAAAGTAGAGAAACCAGCCGATTCTCGATTGTCTTTCGTAAAAAAAAGGAGTAAGAGGAGGATTAGATTCTTAAGCAATTAAAAAAGACTCTAGCTCATATTTTTATATGGGATTTATTAAGGCAGTCACCTTCTTATGGACACAAGCTAATAGAGGCCTTGTCTAAATCTAGTGTAACCACTAACATCTCACCTTCAGAACTACTCAATTGGGTTAGAGGAACTACTAGGCAAAACATTGTATAGACTAATGGGGATCTACCCATTGAGGGGCGGAAATACAATCACCCCATGTATATGAAAGCTCAAGTAAATAGGAAGCATACGACCTGTGTAATGGTGGTTGACATCCCTTCGATTAATGTGTGTCTATTGGTGGTGCTCTCGACCTTCAGGTTAAGTAAGTTGATGTTAAACAAGTCTGATTTAGTAGTCATATCTTATGACAGTTCTCATAGGTAAGCAGTAGGTACGTTCAAGGTTGACATTAAGATTGGAGAGATTAGCGCTGAGGCAAAATTTATGGTATTACCAATACCTATAAACTTTTTTATATTGCTAGGAAGGCCTTGGTTTCACAAGCTGGGAAGAGTTCCATCCACTCTTCATCAGATGATCAAGATTTCCTATGAAGGTAAAGTGGTTACTATAAAGGCCACGAGAGAAAATCAAGTCTCTATGCTAGAAATAGCTAATTAGGCCTTTAGTGAGTTTCATGTTGCCATCATCAATGTTAATGATGAAGGTGAACAAGATTCCACCCTGCAAGTGGTGAACATAATGAAAAAGATGAACTTTTTACTAGGAGTTGGTTTGGGTAAAAATTCCTAAGATCCCTATGAATTTATCACCACTACAAGTCAGACCATCCAGAGGGGAGTGCGTTATAAAAGGTTTAATGATGTAACACCTAAATCCACTAACCATGGATAATCATCAATCATCATCATAAACCTAGTAAAGACCAAATTGAAATAATAAGATAAGCCATAATTACATGCCACAATAAATTAAATCAAACTCATAAATAAGAAGGCCTAACATAATTGGCCAATAGCACATAATGAAATCCTCAAAGGCAACTACAGTCCGCCCGATCTTCTTTTCATTGGTTGTCTAGGCACTAGCTACTAATCCACTGGAACTTATCCAGAAACCTACATGGATAAAATAAACCCGTGCTAAGCTATAAAGCTTAGTGGGTAACAAAATCTAAGGCAATCTACATACAATTACATCTTATCTTACACAACATCCATTATAACATAGGAGATTATGTATATATATCTATCATATGCATCATTTCTCAAAGGGCATATGGGGGAGTCCTCATCTTTAAACAATAAATACCTTGTAATCATAATCTAGAATATTACTTAACTTATCTTGTTCCTGAATACTTGCCACTTCACTATCATCAAATAATCTCTTTTTAACTTAACTAGCTTAGTTTATACACCTTATAGTGCTTCTATTCATGAGTCTAGACAATATAGCTATTAATAGTACAAAACTTTAACTTATTGCCTTAAATCTCATTGTTCACATATTATAGGCATTCGACGTTAATTCATAGCATAAGGGTGTACCTAAGTCATATAGCATCAACAAGTAATCCTGGTAAGCATGGCCACTTCACATATATCATACAATTTTCATATTAGATTCGTAATCCTTATATCCTTAATGTTATCTTATCCTGGTAACTTAATTCTCTTACAACATCATTTAAGTCATGCATTGCACTTGGTTAGATTAATGTTATCATTATGAATACATGTGGGTAAACATTTATCTATATATAACAGACTATCAGAGTTGCATGCGATCACAAAGAACAAGCATTACGTGTCATGATTACCAAACAAAGCCTCCATGTCACATGTATGCATTTCATAAAAAAAAACAAAGTACATGAAACTTAGTGTGCATAGAGTTATTGTTAGACATGATTTCTTCATATAGCTTTATACAATTCTCAATTCAGGTTCATACAAGCTTATCACATACTGTTATCTTATCATTGCAATTTAAACATCATACCACATCATATTATATCATGTTTTACACTTTGGTTTATATCAGAATCATACATATGCATATACATGTTTAAATGATCATATACATACTAAGGGGTTTGCATGTCATTTCAACGAACAAGTATTACATATCATGAATAACAGACAAAGTCTTCATACCATAAGCAAACCAATCATAACTTTTACATACATGAAGATCATTATGCATGCTATGGTTTATGTAACTTTTAATACAATATTATAAGCTTATGGCCCATCTATTCATTGTGGAATCCATTGGTGGAACTAACTTGTACTGGCACTCACATGGGAACCTTCTTCTATAATGTGGGTCATCTCAATCATGTAATACAAAACATGACATTTCATTTCATTAAGAAAAGTTTATAGTCGAATGGAATTTAAGACAATCTAAATAATAGGTCATTCATTATGATTACATTACACAAGTGGGGCAATTAATGCATGTTTTGCCTTATCTTGTGTATATATTATTATCTTTAATAGGCTACCCAAGTACTAGTTCTAAGGGTGGATATCGGAAGCAATGGATACCCGAAAGTATCAAACAAGGGATATCCGAAGATATCTAACAATAGACCCAAATGGAGTCGAGCTATGGTTCCAGCAAGGAACAAGCAATGGACCCAAATGGGGTCAAACAACGGTTCCATTAAGGAGAAAGACCCAAATGGGGTCAACTATGGCAGTTGCAACTACATCCCTCTAGGCATGCCTATATAATCCACAATTGAACTAAGACCCGCAGGCTTACCCACCTAATAACATCTTTAATTTAACATATTATTCTTTACTTAGCACATCATTTGGCTTAAAGCCACTTTTCATAATAGAATGCATATCATTCTTATCATACATCAATTTTGAACTTTAGGCTCCATTACACATGGATGTAAGTCATGTCATCACATAATTGTATCAACATCATTTATACATATCGTAGTGGTTTACATGATAATGCAAACACAATAAAACATTACTTTCATCAATCTATCTCTTCATACATAGAATTATGCATAAAGCCAATGAGGCGATTATGAAAGTGTAGTTTTTGCAAATAAAAATCTTCACAATATTATATGTATGTCCATATATGTGTGTGTGTGTGTGTGCACGCATATAAAGGCAACTTGAATCATAGCAATACATACTTTTTGGGTATTCATAACTAGTCACATAATGAGTCAAACTACTCATCATAGCATGGTTAAATCAATTATAAAATATTGACTTACCTAACTCATTGATAATTCTCAATAACGTACCTTGTTACAATTTGCCATGAGCAGCTTTAACACATCATCAAAGTCACATCAAAATGTAATTATTTTTAAGCAATAATCATGATTTATGATCGATATAGTAGTGATTTGCATAGGTTCTCTTACGCTTAAAGGTCAACACTTGTTCATGTTTAATCCTTTGATTCACTTCAATGGGTTATCAGATTATAGACAACAAGTTATATACTTTAACATAATCATATATATATTTCAATCCTTTTACTTGTATTTTATACTCAGGTAAGTTATGTGAGCTTATTTCATCTTAGTTGTTAGCACACTATGGATACTTATATGCTAATCATGATGTATTATAGGCATGAGCATACAGGTGAGCAGGTTATTACACATTACTGCTAATCATTAATTCTTCTTGTGACTTTAAGTGTAATCAAGCTTCTACGGTTTCATAATTTAACATAAATTGTGATGACCCATTTTTTTTAACTTGTACATGGAACCTTGTGACTATTCTCTTATATGATTTCATTCAATCATGCTTAGTGTCACAACTTATCTTTATTTTGTGTTTAAAATGCTTTAAAGTTACTTAAAAAGGTTTAGACCAACTTTCGTGACACTAAAAGGCTTAAAATCATGTTTGGGTGAAGTAAGGAAGTGTCATGAGTCATGAGGGGTGTCACTACTTGTGACAGGGAGCAAATTTCACGAGTCGTGCACTTGTTCATGAGTAACACATGTCACGAGTCGTGAACAGTCATAGACAGTTTTTTGAGTTCGATTTGAAAGTGATTTTTGACCTACCAAAAGGTATTTTTAACAAAAATGTCTGTACAAACATGTTCCACTATGTTTCTAGTCTCTAAAACATAAAAAATAATCTTTATATCATTTCTATATTTTCATATATTTACAAAACACTAAGGCCTGCTCCTAGTGACTGGGCAGTAAATTGTTCTGAAATTCAAGCTGAAATATGGTCTAGCTAGAAATAGATTTAGAACTTGGTTTCTTCATATGAAATATAGGTATAGATGTCCATTTTCAAACCCAACAAGAATCATTTAATTTTCTATTCTATATATCAACTTATAAGCAAAACGGTCCAAATAGGTCTATTAGTCATGAAGAAACATTTGACTCGTAAAGGGACTCACGAGTGAAGCAAGAGGGCTAAATTTCATGACTCATAAAGGGACTCACGAGTCAAACAAGAATGCACGACTTATGAAGGGATTCATGAGTTAGAAGGTAAAGAAGAATAACACATTCATGAGTGTCCCAGGAGCAAAATGGTGCATGACTCGTGAAGGGCTTCATGAGTCGGACATGGCTCGTAGAGAATGTCATGACTTGGCATTAGCACTCACAAGGAAATAGATCTGATCAATGTTCTTTTAAAACTATTGGCACTCCCAATTCAAGAACCCAAACACATAACCCTAATTTTCTATAGATCTATTTACAACTAACAAAACCATCCTCCTAAACATAAAATCAACATAATAGTCCCATACCTTAATGAAGCTTCAAATCCAACTCCTTTACTCATGATTCCTTTCTTCTCTTTCACTTGATTTTGTCTGCTTTTCTCTTCTCCTTACACATGGTGACAACAATAAGATCTTGTAATCCCTCATCACTAGAAATCATAAATTAAAAAGAAGAGAAAAAAGAGATCTTCAAAGGAAAACATTACCTTTCATGTTAACTCACAAATCCTAGCTCCCTTCTCCAAACCGTAACCATAGAAAGAGAGAGAGAGAGAGATCCCTTAAAATGATGATCTCCATCTCTCCCCAAAACCCTAATTTATTAAGTGGAATAAATATCTCACCAAGAGAAATTTCCAAAATGCCCCTGTGCACAATTAAACCCCCTATTATTTCAATTCTTTTCAACTTAACCCCAAGACTTTCTAACTTACTTTCAATTACATACTTCCTTAAAGTTACAACTTACCTATATTCAATTACATACATGCTAAAATTACCAAAATACCCCTCTTAGAACTTAACCTCGATAATTGCAAAATACTCCAATTTTGCCTTAATTAACGGTAATCCTTATTAATTAACAATAATCCGATTAGGGTCATGATTGGGTCCTTACAAATCTCTCCTCCTTAAAAGAATTTCGTCCTTGAAATTCAAAACTGATAATCTTTATCTTTATTGCTAGCAATTCTTAACTGTGTTTTAGCTATAAGTAACTATAACCGTAAGCATTCTCTATATCCATAAGAAACTCATCCATCTATAATCATTTGTATCTGTCTCCAATTCCCAGATACTCAGATACTTTTATGCTCATTTTATCTTTTATCAGTTTTCCCTTTCATCTGGGCCTGAATATGATGCAATGTTATTCATATGTTATGAATTGATATGGGATGTTATGCAATATCAATTTTTTCATGTATGCAATGAATACCATGCATATTCACATATACTGTTCATGCTTTATCCTAGCCCAATACCATGTAACATGTTCAATTGCCTAAGTTGATTAGGAAAATCCTGACAATCACATATAGAGCATTTTAACAATCTCAATATCTTGCAAGCTCACAATGCCAAAACTCAAATTCTCTTCTTATCACATAAACTTTTCCTCAAACATCTAAATAAATAATCTAGACATACTTATAATCAAACTTATGCTATACTTTAATCATAGAACATCAAGGATCTTAAGCACTTCCAATATCAGGAAGTGAGAGATATCGATACTTTCTTAGATATCATCTCACCATCTTGTAACCAAAATCTTGCTAGTACTCTAATATCCATCAATCGTAAGTCAATCATCACTTACAATCATTAAAATTTGCATCTTAATAACAATAACTCCGAATATGGCTATTTGGTCTAGATCAATATCATTTCAACCTCCAAAAACAATTTCTTAATTTCTTATTACCCAGAAAAGACTAAACTTGGGTGCTCTAATACCACTAACTGTAACACCCTAATCCACTAACCATGGATAATCATCAATCATCATCATAAACATAGTAAAGACCAGATAGAAATAATAAGACAGACCATAATTACATGCCACAAAAAAATTAAATCAAACTCATAAATAAGAAGGCCTAACATAATTGGCCAATAACACATAATGAAATCCTTAAAGGCAACTGCAGTCTGCCCGATATTCTCTTCACTGGTTTCTAGGCACTAGCTATTGATCCATTGGAACTTATCCAAAAACCTACATGGATAAAATAAATCCGTGCTAAGCTATAAAGCTTAATGGGGAACAAAATCTAAGGCAATCCACATACAATTACATCTTATCTTACATAACATCCACTATAACATAGGAGATCATATATATATATATATATCATATGCATCATTTCTCAAAGGGCATATGGGGGAGTCCTCTTCTTTAAACAATAAATAACTTGTCATCATAATCTAGAATATTACTTAACTTATCTTGTTCCTGAATACTTGCCACTTCACAATCATCAAATAATCTCTTTTTAACTTAACTAGCCTAGTTCATGCACCTTATAGTCCTTCTATTCATAAGTCTAGACATTATAGCTATTAATAGTTCAAAACTTTAAATTATTGCCTTAAATCTCATTGTTCACATATTATAGGCATTCAATGTTAATTCATAGCATAAGGGTGTACCTAAGTCAAAAAGCATTAACAAGTAATCCTAGTAAGCATGGCCACTTCACATATATTATACAATTTTCATATTAGATTCGTAATTTTTACATCCTTAATGTTATCTTAGCCTTGTAACTTAATTCTCTTACAACATCATTTAAGTCATGCATTGCACTTGGTTAGATCAATGTTATCATTATGCATACATGTGGGTAAACATTTATCTATATATAACAGACTATCGGAGTTGCATGCGATCACAAAGAACATGCATTACATGTCATGATTACCAGACAAAGTCTCCATGTCACATGTATGCATTTCATAAAAAAACAAAGTAGATAAAACTTAGTGTGCATGGATTTATTATTAGACATGATTTTATCATATAGCTTTATATAATTCTCAATTCAGGTTTATACAAGCTTATCCCTTACTGCTATCTTATCATTGCAATTTAAACATCATACCACATCATATTATATCATGTTTTACACTTTGGTTTATATCAAAATCATACATATGCATATACATGTTTAAATGATCATATACATATTAATGGGTTTGCATGTCATTTCAATGAACAAGTATTACATATCATGATTAACAGATAAAGTCTGCATACCATATGCAAACAAGTCTTAACTTTTACATACATGAAGATCATTATGCATGCTATGGTTTGTGTAACTTTGAATACAATATTATAAGCTTGTGGCCCATCTATTCATCATGGAACCCATTGGTGGAACTAACTTGCACCAGCACTCACACGGGAACCTTCCTCTATAATGTGTGTCATCTCAATCATGTAATGCAAAATATGACATTTCATTTCATTAAAAACTATTTATAGTCAAAAGGAACTTAAGATAATCTAAATAATAGGTCATTCATTATGCTTAGATTACATAAGTGGGGCAATTAATGCATGTTTTTCCTTATCTTGTGTACATATTATTATCTTTAATAGGCTACCTAAGTACTAGTTCAAAGGGTGGATAATGGGAGCAATGGATACCTGAAGGTATCAAACAATAGATATCCGAAGATATCTAACAATAGAACTAAATGAGGTTGAGCTATGGTTCCAGCAAGGAACAAATAATGGACCCAAACAGGGTCGAACAATGGTTCCATTAAGGAACAAGACCCAAACGGGGTCAACTATGACAGCTACAACTATATCCCTCAAGGCATGCCTATCTAATCCATAACTGAACTAAGACCCGTAGGCTTAACCACTTAAGAACATCTTTAATTTAACATATTCTTCTTTACTTAGCACATCATTTGGCTTAAAGCCACTTTTCATAACAGAAAGCATATCATTCTTATCATACATCAATGTTGAGATTTAGGCTCCATTACATATGGATGCAAGTCATGTCATCACATAGTTGCATCAACATCATTCATACATATCGTAGTGGTTTACATAATAATGCAAACACAATAAAACATTAATTTCATCAATCTATCTCATCATACTTACAAGAGTCACGAGTCTTGAACATAGGCAGTTTTTTGAGTTCGACTTCATAGTGATTTTTGACCTACCAAAATGCATTTTTACCAAACATGGTCTACTACAAACATGTTCCACTATGTTTTTAGTTCTAAAACATAAAAAATGATATTGATATCATTTAATATTTTCAGATATTTACAAGAAACTGAGGCCTGCTCCTAGTGACTGGGTTGCAAACTGTTCCAAAATTCATTCTGAAATATTATCCAGCTAGAATAGAATTAGAACTTGGTTTCTTTTTATGAAATATAGGTAAGGATGTCTATTTTCAAACCCAACAATATCCATTTCATTTGCTATTCTGTAGATTAACTTATAAGCAAAATAGTCCAGATAGGTCTATTAGTCATGAAGAAACATTTGACTCGTGAAAGGACTCAAGAGTGAAGCAAGAGGGCTAAATTTCACGACTCGTGAAGGGACACGTGGGTCGGACAAGAATGCATGACTCGTGAAGGGATTTATGAGTAAAAAGCCAAAGAATAATAACACATTCATGAGTGTCCCAAGAGCAGAATGGTGCATGACTGGTGAAGCCCTTCAAGAGTCGGACACGACTCGTGAAGAATGTTACAGCTCAGCATTGGCACTCACAAGGAAATAGATCTGATCACTGTTCTTTTAAAACTCATCTTAAAAACTCCCGATTTAAGAACCCAAACACATAACCCTAATTTTTTATAGATCCATTTACAACTAACAAAACCATCCTTCCAAACATAAAATCAACATAATAGTCCTATACCTTAATGAAGCTTCAAATCCAACTTCTTTACTCATGATTCCTTTCTTCTCGTGCACTTGATTATGTCTGCTTTTCTATTCTCCTTACACATGGTGACAACAATAGGATCTTGTAATCCCTTATCATTAGAAATCATAAATTAAAAAGAAGAGAAAGAATAGATCTTCAAAGGAAAACATTACCTTTCATGTTTACTCACAAACCCTAGCCCCTTCTCCAAACCATAAACATATAAAGAGAGAGAGAGAGAGAGAGATCCGATCCCTTAAAATACCGATCTCCATCTCTTTCAAAAATCTTAATTTATTAAGTGGGATAAATATCTCACCAAGAGAAATTCCCAAAATGCCCCTAAGCACAATTAAACCTCATTATTTCAATTCTTTTCAATATAACCCCAAGACTTTCTAACTTTCTTTCAATTACATACTTCCTTAAAATTATAACTTACCCATATTCGATTACATACATGCTAAAATTACCAAAATACCCCTCATAGGACTTAACCTCGATAATTGCAAAATACTCTAATTTTGCCTTAATTAACGGTAATCCTCATTAATTAACAATAATTCAATTAGGGTTATGATTGGGTCCTTACAAATGATAAGAAAAAAAACTATAAAATTAGAGGGCATACCATATATTTTTTATAGCTTTTTTCCTGCATTTGCTTCTCTTCAGTATTGTGGTGAGGCTAGATAGCTTATTAAGACTATCATTCTAAGTATTAAAACATCTTGTTAGGAATAATTCAATATATAGAAGAAAAATCCAGTTTTAAACTACTAGAGATTCATTAAATCCTCTTTTAAGTAAATTTAACTCTAACTTATTCTTAGTTCAACTCTTTTTAGTACTAACTCTCTCTTACAAATACATAATTATATCTAAATTAGAAAATAAACATAGATCAATACTAATGAACTAATCCAAGAACATGCATATCATATATTGTGCTTAAATCAATCATTAACTATTAATTAAATGAAATAATAATCAAGCTTGAAACAATCAAAGATGAAAATATGCTCAAAACTAAGAAATAATAAAACTTACATTAAATTAAGGACAAACGAAGTCATCACAATAAAAGTATGAGGGTTCAAGTTTTCCTCAATAAAAGAGAAAAAAACTGCCAAACATGATGAAAATGAAAAAAACAACTAAAATAAAAAGTACTGCAGACTAGAACAATATAAAACTAAGTTAAAACTACTGTAAAACTACTATATAATAATTAAACAAAACCAAGTTAAAAAAATGAGAAACTAATGAAAACTCATATCTTATTGTCTCTCTCTATTTTGGTGTATTAAGCACCCTTTTATAGGCTCCAAATAAGAAGTTTATGCCCTAAGAACTGCCTAATCAAAGAGAAATTGAGTTTGAGTTGAAATAAGAAGTTTTGAATTGGTATTTTCCATGAAGACTCAGGAGAGTGAAGGTTGAGTGATTTTCATTATTCAGGAGAGTGCTTTCATCACTTAAAAGAGTGACCTCTTGCGGGAAGAGTGAATTGGGTTCTGGGTTAGTGATAGTTCTTCTTTAGGTGAGTGATTTCCACACTGAGGAGAGTGTTCCCTTCACTCAGCCTAGTGCTCTTCATCACTTAGCCGAGTGATAGGTTACTGACCCTCACGTTCCACTTGCCAATTTTCCTGAAATTATAGTTTTGCCCCTAAACTCCTCCTTTCTTCAATTAAGCCCTTTTTATCTTCAATTTAGCCCTGAAAAATACCAAAACTTACAATTAAACCTCAAAACACATAATTTAACTATTTCAACATAAATTCAACTAAATTAAGACTAAATTAACTAATTTAAAAGCCTAAAAACATACTCAAAATACAATATAATTCACAACTATAAAATACCCCGTACTTAGTCTTTACTCGCCCTCGAGCAAATTTGAACATACCAACTCCTAAAAATAATCAAATTTCAACAAGAATTATGTATTTCAAAACCATATTTAGCAATTAACAAGAGCACTTAACAAAAATCTAAGTAGAATAAATTCAAACAAGATAATATGAGCTAGTTTCCATATGTGTGTGCTATATCAAAACATTTTAAGTATTTTTCAAAAATCAAAAGACCAATACATCTCATAATTAAGCTCTAGAATTGATACACACTAAATTTACATATGGTTTCGCACTTGAAACTCTAAAAATACCATAGGCCACTCCTTTAGCATCGAAACTCAAAGATCATCTCCGCTAAACAACTTAAAAACAAAATTTAGAATCAGTTAGGTCTTTAAAGGTTGTAATGGGGTTAAGGTAATAGCTATTAAAGAATGGATAACATACACTACAAAAAAACTGCCAATTAGCGACTAAATTTAGCGACGATATTTTTGTCGCAAATTTAGCGACAGATTCGCGACTGTTCTACAATTCTGTCGTGGGAGGATATTTTTTAATTTTTGTGATGGAATAGCGACGAAATGGATAAACAGTCGCTAACTATTAGCGGGAAGTATACGCGCCATGTTTTGCGATGGAATTAGCGACGAATATTTCCGTTGCTAAATTTTATAATTTTTTATCAATGAAATTAGTTCCAGAAAATTTAGCGACGAACATTTTAGTGGCTAATTTTAGAGGAAAAATATAGTGCCTTTTTTGCGACAGTTTAGCGACAGATATTTTTCTGTCGCTAATAGTAATTTGTTACAGTAATACAATTAGTGACGAAAGTATTTAGTCGCTAATCCGTCGCAAATAAATTAAGAAATAATTTTTTTAATTTCACTCACATGATTTATGTATAGTTTTAAGTAATTTTAATATAGACCATATGAAATGAATATTTTATTTTGTAACAAAAAATTAGAAATTATTTTATAAGTTGATAATATTTTTTTTTATCAATTATACCAAAATCTAAAATTATTTATTTAGAAATTTTATATTTTCAATAATAATAATAAACTAATTTTTACGATTTTTATATATTTGCGTGTTCAAGATTAAAAAAATAAATATTTATAAAACAGTAATATAAAATTTATTATTTCATTCAAAATAATAATAAAAAAATTTGTAATTAATTTTTATTTTATAAAATTTAAATCAAATATTATATTATTAGAAATTTTATTGATTTCTGTGTCAATCATCCCCAAATATAAACTTATTTATTTAAAAAAATTACATTTTAATAATAATAATAAAGTAATTATTATAAGTATTATATAGTCATATTATGAAAAATAATAATTATAAATATTTATATAATAATAATATAAAGTTTATTATTTCATTTAAAATGATTATGAAAAATTTATAATTTATTTTTATTTTGTTCAAATTTTGAGCAAATTTTAAATTATTAAAAATTTTAGTTATATATATTTACAAAATTATCGTTGAATACAAGGGTAAAATGATGAAATTTGGTAGCGGTATTTTAGTAATTTTAGAAATTAACCCTACATATAAAAATAACATTTTCTCTTCCCTCACCTCTCTCCACCGTTTCATACAAATTGAATAGCTTTTATATGGAATAGTGTAAGTAAAGATTCAATGGTTAATTATTTCATTTAATTCGAGATTTAAGATCCCAATTGAACATAAATTCAATTAAGTGACTGAATTGAAAACTTTTGATAAGTTAAGAGGATTAAAATATTTTGTTTGTCGAAGAAAAATATAAATAGAAAAGGTGATGATAAAAAGATAAATGTATAGGCTATTTTGGATGGTAAAGATTAGTTTTTAAGATCTGTAAGTTTAGTTTTTGTTGCAAAAAAAAAGCTATTTTCTAGATTTTTTACATAATGACCAATTTTGTATGTGAAGACGATCGAAAAATCATTTGTTGTTAGATCGGCCTGATTTTTGGTGAGTACGTTTGAAACTCCTTGTTCTTAATTTTGGACGGTGAAGATTAGTTTTTAAGATCTGTAAGTTCAGTTTTTGTTGTAAAAAATAGGCTGTTTTTTGGATTTTTCACATAATGACCAATTTTGTATGTGAAGACGATCGAAAAATCATTTGCTGTTAGATCGGCCTGATTTTTGGTGAGTACATTCAAAAATCCTTGTTGTTAATTTTGAACGGTAAAGATTAGTTTTTAAGGTTTGTAAGTTCAATTTTTGTTGCAAAAAATAGGCTATTTTCTGGATTTTTTACGTAATGACCAGTTCTGTATACGAAAATGATCGAAAAATCATTTGCCGTTAGATTGGCCTAATTTGTGGTGAGTACCTTTGAAAATCCTTGTTGTTAATTTTGGACGGTGAAGATTAGTTTTTAAGATCTGTAAGTTTAGTTTTTATTGTAAAAAAAAGCTGTTTTTTGGATTTTTTACATAATGACCAATTTTGTATGTAAAGACGATAGAAAAATTATTTGCCATTATATCGGCCTGATTTTTGGTGAATACATTCAAAACTCCTTGTTGTTAATTTTAAAAGGTAAAGATTTATTTTTAAGGTCTATAAGTTTAATTTTTGTTGCACAAAAGAGGCTATTTTCTGGATTTTTTACTTAATGACCAGTTTTGTATACGAAAACGATCAAAAACTCATTTACCATTAGATCGGTCTAATTTTTGGTGAGTACGTTCGAAACTCCTTGTTGATAATTTTAAATGGTGAAGATTAGTTTTTAAGGTCTGTATGTTCAATGTTTGTTGCAAAAAAGAGGCTATTTTTTGAATTTTTTACGTAATGAGCAGTTTTGTATACAAAAACGATCGAAAAATTATTTACCATTAGATTGGCCTTATTTTTGGTGAGTATGTTTGAAACTCCTTTTTGTTAATTTTGGACGGTGAAGATTAGTTTTTAAGATCTTTAAGTTTAGTTTTTGTTGCATAAAAGATGATATTTTCTGGATTTTTTACGTAATAACCAGTTTTGTATTTGAAAATGATTAGAAAATCATTTGTCGTTAGATTGGCCTGATTTTTGGTGAGTACGTTTAAAACTCATTGTTGTTAAATTTGGACGGTAAAGATTAGTTTTTAAGATCTGTAAGTTCAGTTTTTATTGTAAAAAAAGGCTATTTTCTGGATTTTTTACTTAATGACCAATTTTGTATGTAAAGATGATCGAAAAATCATTTGCCGTTAGATTGACCTTATTTTTGGTGAGTACGTTCAAAACTCCTTGTTGTTAATTTTGAATGGTAAAGATTAGTTTTTAAGGTCTGTAATTTAAATTTTTGTTGCAAAAAAAGAGGTTATTTTCTAGATTTTTGACGTAATGACTAGTTTTGTATATAAAAACGATCGAAAAATCATTTGCCGTTAGATTGGCCTGATTTTTGGTGAGTACATTCAAAACTCATTGTTGTTAATTTTGAATAGTGAAGATTAGTTTTTAAGGTCTAAAGTTATTTAGAAAATTTATAGTTTTAATAATGATAATAATAATAAACTAATTATTACGATTATTATATATTTGCGTGTTCAAAATTAATAAAAGTAAATATTTATAAAGTAGTAATAATAACTCTATCTAAATATCTAATTTAGATCGAATTATTTGATTTATTTGGATAGAGTCGGATTTTGTACATCCCTAAAGAATTATTAATTATTGAGAATTTGAATATAAATTAGATTAAATTTTGAATAATAATAATAATTTTTACTTTCTGTACTTTTGCTACTATTATTGAATAATAATAATAATAATAATAATAATAATAATAATAATAATAATAATAATAATAATAATAATAATAATAATAATAATAATAATAATAATAATAATAATAATAATAGAGTAGATATCTTGTAGACCTTCATTAGTGAATATAAGGGATTTGCAAATAATCAGAGGATTGATATGGGAATTTTTCTTTAGAGTATTTACATTGGCAAAATAATTGAGGAAAAAGGGGGGAGACAATATAAATAAAATGGAAAGGAGTTGAGAGAGGGAGACGGAGTGGATCGGCACCGTTAACGATCATCGCCGGCCACTGTCAAGGGTGAGGACGCACACCACTGCCGGTCCCCTCCACCGTTTGTTCCACCAGCCCACTCTATTTTCTACTTTTTATTTCGGTTTGGAATCTCTCTCTCTCCAATCGACAGCTCCCCCTTGAGATTTCAGCCACCTTCGATGTCAAATGGCGGAACGGACACCTACGGAAGACTTCTAGTGGTCCAACGTGATGGAATATGACATGGTATGATAATCATGATAGCACAGCGGAAAAACAAAAATTTTATCATACATACCATACATATCCAAAGATAGAATCGAAACATGCAATTTTAGGGTTATCGAACTTACAACTTTTGATGCCTTTTAAAACTTTTATTCCGATGATGACCAGCAATAAAGATGGCTTTGTCCGCCTTAGATCTCGATCACCAATGCCAAGGAATAGCCTTTTGCGCCACTCCCTCTATTCTCACACACACAATTACACCGTCGGCTTAAAAACGAGATTGCTAGATCTCTTTTTCGGTATTGTGTAAGGGTTATAGTTTGAAGCTACAAAACTTGATTTTGTACTTCTTTAGATTGCTATTACTGCTCAATAACACAAGAGAATGAGGAACAATCCTTTCTCCTTGTGAAAAATTGAACAAAAGAATTAAGAGAGAGAGAGTCACTATTCACGAGTTACTATTCACGAGTTACTATTCATGCCACAAAAAAAATTAGGTTTAGGGTTTTATTTCTTTTAATATATATGCTTATCCTTTGGCAAGCCATTAATCTGAATTCAACTATCCTAAGATAATTAATTCAAACTCTATCACTTCTTAAAGATAAGTAATATATTTTGAATTAAACTCCTTTGAATTTAAATTCAAATTTGAAATAAAACATAAGACATTTAAATAAATGAAATCACTTAATTTAAATATATAGCATGTGCCGAAATTCCTTGATTTCCCTCTTGGAATTTCGGCCACATCATTAAATATATAAGTGATTTAATTTAATTTAAATTCCTTTAGGCTTTAATATTCAATTAACTTAATTAACACAAGATAATTAATTAATTGAAATTAAACCTTATGGGCTGAATTTCTCTCTCTCATGGACCAAAGCCCAATAGCAATATTATAACCCATTACATACATTAATTTGACTTTAATTAAAAGCCCAAATTAATGTCCAATACTTAATTTAAATATTTTAAGCCCAATGCTTTGTGTGCGATCCTATAGGTCCATTTAATGTTGGCAATGAATTAATAAATTAATTCAAAGGCTATATATATTCTCTAGCAAGATATTATAGCATTCCAAATTAAATGAAAATGCATATGGCATTTGGTGACCTAATGCAATTTTGCATAGTCCCTTACCCATAAATATCAGAATTAATATAAGGCATGAAACTAGTCATCCTTATATATATTAATTCCTTTCTTGATATTCCAGTGACACTGAACTCTCAGATAAATAATGATTACTCATTATTTCATCTTGGTATGGCCATACACTTCTCAGTTCACTGATCAAGTGGCCGGTGATATTTTTCTCTCTTATCGAGAGGGATAATCCCTTCACTTCTCTCATGCTCTCTAACATGAATCAGTGCATACCCAATCATACCCGTACTTGTCACTTTGTTACGAGCACGTTAGGTGTATGTCAAAGTACACAGTAATTCATAAAGAGTTTCATAGAGATTTCAGGTCTAAGAACTCCGATACAAAACTTGCATATGAGAATCACTTATGACTTGTACCATGTAGTGTTCTCATGAGCGGATCGAATCTAGATACCATGTTCTTTAACATGTATCTATGATCTCTGATTGACACTCTTGTCCTAATGATCCATAAGACAGAACTCATAAGATCAGAGAGAGCATACTAGTCTTAATTCATTTGTTATTCCCATAACAATGACTAACTAGGGATATTTAGAATGATGTCTCATTTGTTTCAAGGTCTTACAATCCATGTGCCTCACACATGATAACTTAAACCGAAACAACACTCTTGGATAGTTTTATCAATTGATATGCACAGGAATACAAAGGATAAAACAAATGCCTCATTTTATTAATTTCAAGTGTTTCGTTACAATGTATTGGGGCTAGGGCTTACACTAACACAATGCTCCTTCCTACACTCACCGATCATCCTCAAGCGCCGGCTATGAGGAGATCGGAGAGGAAGATGTCGATGGGTCTTGAGGTAGATTCTGACCAAATAGAGAGGTATTGGAGCGCGTGAACACCACCAAGGGACTACTGGTGACTCCAGTTACAAGCAGATAGCATCGATGCTCCTCCGGCGAGATTCCGATGGGAAAAAATAGGTATGGGAATTATAACTTAATCTAGTTATGCATGTGTTGATTTTATGAATGATCAAGATGACATTTTAGAGATGAATGCAATAGAAGAATATCAAACTCTGCTTGTTAATATCATTAGGTATGGGAAACTAATATTTAATGATTTAAAATTGAAACATAAATAAAGTATGGTGAGTTGAGTTTTGAATTAATTTAAAGAACCAAAGGTGTTTGGGGTTATTACTAGAGTTTACTTCATGTATTAGAATAGTGAGAGATGCAGAATTCAATCACTGTATATAAGTTCATGAAGTGAATTTTGTACAATTTGTTTAACATTTTCTTAAGACAATTGAAAGGAGATATGCTAATGTTTTTAAGTAACATATAATAGGTGTTTAATGATTTAGTAGTAGAAGCTAATAGTTGGGAAATTAAGATCAAAATTCAGTCATTTTGGTGTGAGATTAAGATGGAAAATGCAGGGACTGGTTCTTAGGACTGAAGAATAACACTCAGTTGAGTGGTATAAGTACTCAACCGAGTGGACTATCTTGATTTTGCCCTATTCAATTTTCCTCTCTTGCACTTTAAATCCAATCTTAATTTAATAGCATCCTTTTGACTTTGAAATAGTTGCAGCATACCATAATGAACACTAATTGCTTAATTATTTAAGTTGAATGCATCATGATATAAAATTCTAAAGTTTTATAATGGGAAAGATAATAAAGATATAATTTTAGATATCAAAGTAAGAAGTTTTTCGATTTTGTATTTGGGAATTATTTTAAACAACTATTATTTACCATTTTTGCTTAAATTCTTAACTAATGGGGTGTGTGTGTGTGTATATATATAGTTTTCATGAAAGCTTAGTTCCAAAATAAGTTAATTATAGTGGAACTTCTTTGTGGTCATGCTTAAATAAATCATTTTGCTAGACTACATTTTAGCACAAGATTTGAGTGCGAGCAAGTGCCAGGATTGCTTATCCAAAGCTGTAACTGTTGCATTACTCATTGTCTTTCTTTCTTTCTTGAGAAAAGTGTGCAAGAAAGGGAAAGGTAATGCCCATTCCTCTTCTATTTTCTTTACATTCTTTCTATGCTTGCCCTTTCTCTGTGTATATTATTGTCTCGTAACTTGCACATATATAATTTCATTATAATTCCTCAACTTTCTTCTTGGTTAACTTATATTGCATTCACTAGCTAAAGATTCTTCCTTTTCTAACAGAGTGTAGGATTATTACTTGCCATTCTTGAGAGTTAGCAGGAAGTTTCATCTGTCATTCTTCCTTGTCTGATAAATCTGGGTTTATCAAATCTATTAGTCAGTCTGTTGACGTTTGAAATGAGCACATTATTAGGTGAAAGAATTCTTGAAACGTATGACTTGATCTGAATTTAGAGGTTCACAATAAACAACAACATCAAGTTTTTAATGTCTTTATTGCTATTTGTCTTTAGACTTACTGTTTGCTGGCAAGTTCCACCTTTTTTATCTCATGTTTTTCCCTATGATTATCTCATGTTTCCCCTTACATATGTGTTTTTGATTGCTTATTTGCTTTGTATTTGATTTTCAATTCATGTAATCTTTCAGATATGTTGTTCTTGATGTAATTCTTCGTGCAATTAAAGCTCTTTCCACTGTTGATGGCCATTCCCAAGAGATTTGTTCTAAAAGGGAACTTTTTCAATTAATGTGTGACCTGGTTAGACTCCCTAATAAGGCAGAGGTATTTACAGGCCACTATTACTTAATCATTGGTGGTTCTACTTTTCATTCTTTCCCTTTTAATGTTGTGTAGCTGATAGCATGTTGAAGGTTGAAAGTTTGAAAAACTAAAGCAGAATATACATTGATGGTTTCTTCTGCTTGGATTGGTTCTTTGGCTAAAATGCTTGTTGCTTGTATTGGGAAGTTTGATTACGATACATTTGTGAATTTCTCGTTATTGATTGGCCCTTTGGTAATTTTCTGTACTTTTGGATGTGACAAGAGGCTACATTGTCCTTGGCTGGCTATAAAGTTTCGTCCTAGCAAATCAGGTTTTTAATTATGTGGAAATTATGGTGCTTTTTGGATTTTACTTTATTACTGCTTCTGTAGAGTCCACCAGAAATTCTAAATTTTGACATGAAATTAGGTTGAATAGTATATTTAAAATTCATTTCTAGTTATCCTATGACTAGTATCAAATGTATAGCTTTTTGAGGTGCCTCCGCTTAGTCGTTTAGCAGCCATTGAGCTTGCTAGTAATTTAATATCTGTTTTTTCTATTTAAACATTTGATGTGCATTGACTATCGCTTTGAGCATCAGATCAAGGAACTTGAAAATTTTTGACGATTGTTAGAATAGGATAGGAAAGTTGCTATCTTTTAGGAGTAACCACTGAGATGGCTTGATGTGTACATGAAAGAATTTCTAGTGGATGACTTAATGCTAAATAGTGGTGAGGCATACCAATGAGATGTAGTGAATATTGTCACCAAGTAAGAGAGGTTAAATTATTTTGTAGGATTTCTGATTTAAAATGAAGGATTTTTTACCTTTTGTTGTTCATTTCTATGTTTTTGACATGTCTTGCCATGGAGTTAAGGTTGTTTCTTTTATTTTCACTTCATCATTTTCTTTGTGTTTGAGATAGAAGTGGAATGGTGCTTGACTTATTCTCAATGCTTGGTTGACTATGTCTCTTTGCAGGTCTCAAACTCTTGTGCTACCGTTGCTATTTTGATTGCACATATTCTATCTGATGCACCTGATTTTGCTTTGGAGATATCACATGGTAATTCATGTCTGATTGTTATCAACAATATTCATTATTATATCAAGTTCTCAAGTATACTTGAGGTAATGCATTGAATGTGTCATATATGATTATTAGAGTTTCATTTAGTTTGCAAGTTGATTATTAGAGTTTCATTTAGTTTGCAAGTTGAAGAAATTTATTTTCATGGTTTTCTTTCTATAACATTCTCTTTTCTTCTAATAGATTCATTATGTATGAGATTAATGTTGAGGTTTCAATATTTGTGAAGCTTTAACAAAAGGCAGTTTGTTTCAATGATAGAATAAGCGCAACTTTTCAACATTTTTTGGTAACTGTTTCTATATGATTGCTGTTTGTATCAGCTTTTCATTCTTTCCTTTGCTAGATATGGCTGCGCAGGGAGTGGATTACTGAGAGAATGAAGGATTTGCAGGAGTTAATCCTTACCACCAATAAGGTTCACGTATTTCTGGTCACAGACTATCGATAAAGAGGGACTTCATTTAGGCTTAGGGTACTACAGCAATATTAGCTAGGAGCTAATTCTATATTTGATAGGAAATCGTAAAGATTTAATTTGCTATTAATTTTAGGGAAATGAATTGTATAAACAATACTTTGTTTTATATATTGTTTTTTATGTTAACTCTTTATTTGTAATGAATTCATTACAAATTATATATATATGAAAATACAAAATTGTTATTTAAATTTGTATCTATTATATATGAATTTTATAATATAAGATTATTATTTATATTGTGTAAAGAATGAAAATTTTAAAATACAGCAAAAGAAAAAATTCAATCATGCAATAATTTAGCGATGGATTTGCGATAACAACTATCGCTATGTGTAATAGATAGAATTTAAGAAATAATTAGCGACCAAATTAGTGACAACTATTTCGTCGCTAAATTTTACACTAAATCTTTAATTAGCGACGAAAAATGTAGTCGCTAAATATTATTATTATAATTCGGCAACTAGTTAGGAATATAAATTAGCGACGAAAAAAAAATTTAGCGACTGATTTTGAATTTCGTCGCTAATATATTTGCGACTAGCCCATTAGCGACTGTTCGTCGCGGCGTCGCTATTTTAAATTAGCGACGAAAAACAGGTAATTAGCGACGAAAATTAACAGGTTTTTTGTAGTGATATAATAAAAAAGAATAGCCATTCTATGCTTAAATAGACCAAGTTTAAAGATTCCAACTGCTAAGCACATACTATTTTTCCATGCTTATTTGCTCAATCACTTAAATATTAAGCACTCTTAAGAGAGAAAATCACTGAAATTCCTCCTAAATTATCAATTCCATAATTTTTAAGCAGTCAAAATTTATTTTCCTTGTAAAAACCCCCACACTTAAAATTTTTCCATGAATGCTAACTTTATTTTAATATTTTCTTTCTTGTTTTCTTTTCTTTTTCTTTTTTTTTTATTTTTCTTTTTATTTTTCTGTTTCTTTTTCTTTTTCATACTAACTTTATTGTTGGCAATACAATAATAAAATGTGTAATTACAAGGTAAATTGTCACTATTTAATTAACTTCATCCATATATAAGAACTAAATTAAAGCTTATTGCATTTATATGTGTGTTCTAAATGAAGTTTGATATGAGATGTTAATCAAAATGTGTCAATGTGATTGTTTGGTATAATAGCTTTGTGAAAGTTCACAATGCCATAAACATGTATCTCATTAAAATAATTACATGGAAAAGAATATGGTTAATGCCTGCATTGAAACTTGGTTATGGATAGATAAGCAGGCCTATAAGGTTACAGTTGCAGCTACTACAATTGTCCCCATATGGGTTTATAGTTTATCCCCGATTGGGACCATAATTTTAACCCTATTTAGGTCCACGATTTTGATACCTCCAGATATCCACATGAATAATACCTCCAGGTATTCATATAACCAATACCTACTTGTATCCATAACACCCGTTATCCAAACTTATAGAACTTAGGCGGGCATTTATAGAAAGAAATGTGTTGATGAAAAATGACCAATTAACATTATGTTACATTTGTTATCATCCATGTTATGGTTAATGTCATTGAATATGATTCCTTGTTATCAATTGGAAATGTAAATAATATACTCTTATATGAAAACATGTTTGAGTATGCTTAAGAATGACTACTATGAGTGGTCATTCACACATTGATTATTCCCCACTAAGCTATATAGCTTAGAATGAGATTTTATCCATATAGGTACTGCAGTTATTTTTCTCCAACAAGGGGTTTGATCTGCAACAAAAAGACCAACCTTAGAAGGAGTTAATGTATGAGGATCTCTTCTTTTATTTTTTGCTCTTGTACATTTCCATTTTGTACTGCATCTAACAGTTGTAAAGTTCTATGTAAATAGTAATTTCTTTTTGGATATAAATGTTATCTAATGTGATGATATGTCTAAGTAATTATTATTAATTATAACTTAATATAATGATAAATATGGATATTTCTATAGAAACCCCTAGGGTAGTCTTTACATTTTGGTATCAGAGCCCCCAAGTTTAGGTGATTTTGGCTACTAGATGTATAAGGACATCCATGTATCGGATGACATTTGTGTTGGCTTAATGCAGACTACCTTTTTTTCTTATAGATAAATAATCATGGAAGGATCTCAGGAACCAGGAGAAGAAATGGCTGAGAGTAACTTACCAATGAGATCAAATCCTTCTAATCTAGAATCCTTAACTTCTATATGGAGTAATTTACATACAGCTACTATTCCTAGGGAAGTCTTATTGAAAATTTCTCATGATATGGCTCAGATTTTGCATAGGATGATGGCTCCTAAAGCTCCAATAGTAGAAGTTAGGAAGTATGGAACAGAGGAGTTCTTTGGCACTACACTAGAAGAGTCAAAAAAAGCAGAGTACTTGCTGGAAAGAACCTGATGTGTATTTGATGAGATCTAATGTTCGATTAGTTAAAAAGTAACATGTGTTATATCCTTACTTAGGGACCAGCATATGACTAATGAAAGTTAGTGCTACAACAACCTCAGTTACCTGACCTCCTTACTTAGGATTTCTTTGAGGAAGAATTCATGAAAAGATATGTAACAAAAACTTATAAAGAAGATAAACTACAACAATTTTTAAATCTAAAGTAAAAAGGTATGATGGTATCTGAGTATGAAAAAGAATTTAGCCATCTAAGTAAATATGTGTCGAAAGCTATATTAACCAAAGCCTTTAGGTATACAGTTTGAGGATGGTATGAATGATCGCAATCAGGAACACTTGATTGGAGCTACCTCATTGCATAATGTGGACTATTACCTATTAGTAAAGGCTACCATTTGAGTAGAAAAGAGTGAAGTGGCTAAGAAAGAGAGAGAACCGAAAAGAAGATTTGCTAGAGGTGGTGCATCTATAGGAAAAAGACTTTGAGTTTTGCAGGGAGACTAGCCAGCTGAATCTTTTAATAATCCTATTGCTCAAGATAGCCAATAGGGAACATTCACACCATCTAAATTGGATAAGGAGACATTAGCTCGATAGGGTCAAGGACAACCACCAGAGTGCACTTACTGTTTCAAAAAGCATTAGGGCACCTGTAAGATACTGATAGGTGCATATTTCAAATGTGGTAGCATAGATCACTTTAAGGCCAACTATCCATTAAACCAAGAGCAAAGATCTATATAGCAAGGTTGCAGAGGAGCTTCTAATGCACCCTCGGCTGGTAAAGGATGTGGAAGAAGTCGAGCTGGGTTTAAGTAAAAATATAAATGACTCAGAAGTTATAACAGGTACTTTCTCACTTTTTGGTACTGATGTGTATGTGCTTATTGATCCAGGTTCTACCCACTCTTATATATGTATTAGGGATCTGAGTAAAAATATGCCAAATGTAGATCAGTTAAATTTTGATATTTGTGTAACAAGTCCTTTGGGCCACAATGTTTGTGTGAATAAAGTAAGCCACAATGTTTGTGTGAATAAAGTACATAAGCATTGTCCTATCATGATTAAAGGGAAATAATTTCTAGCTAACTTAATATAGCTACCATTCCATGAGTTCGATGTGATTTTAGGCATGGATTGGTTAGTTAAACACCAAGCCATAGTGAATTGTAAGGCAAAGATAGTCAAACTTAAATATAGAAAGGGAAAGGGAATAAGAGTTTAAGGTATTAGAGTAAAACCCCTAACAAATGTCATGTCCGCTATACAGGCTAGAAGTTTCCCTAGAATTGGGTGTGAGGCATTTTTGGCCTTAGTGCTTGATTTTAAGAGAGAGAAGGTGAATCTGCAAGGCATACTAGTGGTCAATGAATTTCTTAATGTTTTTTTTAGAAGAACTACTAGGTATTTCACCTAAAAGAGAAGTAAAAATTTCTATAGAAACCTTACCAGGAACTCCTCCTGTCTCCAGGGCTCCGTATAAAATGGCACTTTCAGAATTAAAGGAGTTAAAAGTCTAGCTACAGGAGCTACTAGATAAAGGTTTCATCAAGCCTAGTGTATCTCATTGGGGTACACTAGTGTTATTTGTCAAAAAGAAAGGCAGTACCCTAAGGATGTGTATTGATTCTAGATAGCTCAATAAGGTAACAGTAAAGAATCGATATCCCTTGCCTCGAATTGAAGACTTATTTGATCGGTTAAAGGGTGCGAGCGTATTTTATATTGTTGATCTATGGTTAAGATATTACCAATTATGGGTAAAAGATGTGGATATTCTAAAGACTGCTTTTAGAACTTGATATGGCCACTACGAGTTCTTAGTAATGCCTTTTAGGTTAACAAATGCACCAACAGCCTTTATGGGCTTGATAAATAGGGTATTTAGACCCTATTTAGACCAGTTTGTAGTTGTGTTTATTAATGGTATGCTGGTCTATTATCAAATAAAGTGAAACATGTTGAACATTTAAGGATTGTTTTATAGACGATACGAGAGAAATAATTATATTCCAAATTGAGCAAGTGTGACTTATGGCTTAAATAAATTTCTTTTCCTGGACATATTGTATCATCTAAAGGTATCAAGGTGGATCCTAAAAAAATAAAAGCCATAGTCAATTGGAAGCCACCTCAAAATGTAGCAAAAGTGAAGAGTTTTTTGGGATTGGCTAGATATTATTGCCATTTTGTGAAGGGATTTACCATTATTGCCTTACCGCTTACTAAGCTACTTTGGAAGGATTTCACATTATAGTGGACAAACAAATGTCAAATGAGCTTTGAGTAACTAAAAAAGATGCTAACAGAAGCCCTAGTTCTCACTCAACCGATGTCCTATAAAGAATACGTGATGTATAGTGATGCATCCAGGAATTGATTAGGTTGTGTGTTGATGTAAGAAGGAAAAGTTATTGCATATGCAACAAGACAATTAAAGCCTCATGAACAAAACTATCCTACGCATGATCTAGGTTAGCAACTATAGTGTTTGCTATGAAAATTTGGCGACACTACTTATATGGAGAAAGATGTAAAATTTACACATACCATAAAAGCCTAAAGTATCTGCTTACATAGAAAGAGCTCAATTTGAGGCAATGTAGGTGATTGGAATTATTCAAAGACTATGATTGTATAGTTGACTATCACCCAGGTAAAGCTAATGTGGTGGCGGATGCATTGAGTTGAAAAATGATGGCCTCATTATCATTATAACAATACAGATGGAGATTTACATCAGATGAAGCATTACTAGCTCAACTAAAAGCTCAATCCAATGTAAAGCAAACAATAATTAATGCTCAGAAAGCTGATGAAAAGTTATAGCGGATAGTTCAAAAAATACAAGAAAAAGGCCCATCGAAGTACTCAACAAAGGAAGATAGAGGAATGTATTGTCGAAACAGGTTGTGTGTGCTGGATAATAAAGAGTTAAAGAAAACCTTGTTGTTAGAAGCGCATAACATAATTTTCACTATACACCCCAGAGGCAATAAGATGTATGAAGACTTAAAGTTGTCTCATTGTTGGCTAGGAATGAAAAAAGATATGGAAAACTATGTTTCTAAATGCCTGACTTGTCAACAAGTGAAAGCAGAGCACCAGTTCCCTTCTGGGCTATTGGATCCCATTCCAATTCTACAATGAAAATGGGAAAATATTACCATGTATTTTATCACAGGGTTGCCTCTCACTCAAAAGAAACATGATGCAGTATGGGTAATCATAGATAGGCTAACCAAAGATGCTCATTTCATATCGATCCAATCTGATTATCCATTAGATAAGTTGGCAGAGTTATATGTGCATGAAATAGTTCGGTTGCAGGGGATTTCAGAATGGTAATCTTTGATCGTGATCCAAGATTTACCTTTATATTTTGGAAGAGTTTACAACAAGCACTAGGCACTAAACTCCATTATAGTACAACATTTTATCCATAAACAAATGGACAATTTGAGAGAGTTATTCAAGTGCTAGAAGACATGATAAGGGGATGCACAATAAATTTCCCTAGTAGTTAGGATATATATCTTGTATTGATGGAATTTGCCTACAATAATAGCTATTAAACTAGCATTAGTATGGCACCTTATGAAGCTTTATATGATAGGAAGTGCAAAACCCCAATTTGTTGGACCGAGTTAGCTGGGAAGAAGCTAATTGGTCCTAGCATAATTAAAGATACTGAAGAGAAAGTTCACATTGTTAAGCTAAGATTGAAAGTTGCCAATGACATATAAAAATCATATGTAGATCTGAAGAGGAAAGACATTGAATATCAAGTGGGTGATAAAGGTGTTCTTAAAGGTATCTCCATGGAGAAAAGTATTGCGATTCAGAAAAAAGGCAAACTTAGTCCAAGGTTTATTAGCCCATATGAAATTATAGAATGACTTGGACATGTTGCTTATATACTAGCACTCCCTCAAGAATTATTTAAGTTACATGATGTCTTTCACATTTTCTAGGAGATACCGATCAAATGGGTCATATATATTGCCCCT
Source organism: Excoecaria agallocha (assembly GCA_037975025.1). Classification (NCBI taxonomy): domain Eukaryota; kingdom Viridiplantae; phylum Streptophyta; class Magnoliopsida; order Malpighiales; family Euphorbiaceae; genus Excoecaria; species Excoecaria agallocha. The sequence goes on from JBBPFJ010000144.1 coordinate 284,768, forward strand.
GCAGAAGATACAAGTACAACCTGACTACTCATATGATGAAAAATCGAAAGAAATACTAGCTAAGGAGATTAGATAGGTATGCAACAAATAGAATCCATTGGTTAAAGTGTTATAGCAACATCATGGCATGGAATAGGCCATTTGTGAACCTAAAGAAACCATGAGGGCACAATACCCATAGCTTTTCAATCTAGGTATTAATTTTAGGGATGAAATTCTTTAAGGGAAAGAGAAATGTAAGGCCCCTAATTAGACCCTAGAAGGTTACATATTTGTGTCTACATGAGATTATGAATATGTTTATGTGTATAGTTATTAAATTTCAAGTAAGGGTAATATGGTCATTTTAAGTTAAAGTAAAGTTTGGGGCTAATTAGGGGAAATGCATAAATTAAGGACTTAATTGAAAAGAGAAAGGGTACGTTTAAGGGTAGAAGTCTGAATGTGAGGAATGAAGGGGTTTAAGAGCAATATTAAAGAAGATTAAGTAGAGACTAATGGGAGCTTGACATTTATTTTCTCTAGAACTCACTTAAGAAGTGAAGAAATATGTAGGGAATGAAAGAGAGTTGGCCAGCCACTTTAACCCACCAAATATATCCAATTTCTCCCATCTCTATCCCCTAAACACTCCCTAAAAATAACAACTCCATCACTAAGATGAGAGAGAAATTAGAGGTTACTAATTTAAGGTAATTACTTTCTCTCTTCCTCTTTTTTATTTCTTGTAAATTTGTATTTTTTTAAGGAAGAATATATGAGTTTCTTATGCTATAATATCATATGGATCTCTCCTTTGTAAAAGGACAATCCAGCAAGGGAAAAGAGAAGGAGAAAAGAGAAGATTGAAGGAGGAAAAGTGTTCACAAAAGAGGTATGGGAACTTCTTATCATATATGTGTGTATGGCTTTGTATGAGACCTATGAGATGTTTAGTTGATGTTTTGATGATGTAATGATATGAATTTTGCCTTTAAAATTTTTTATGTATAGAATTTGTAAGAGAACCCTTTGATCCCAAAAATTTGGTTTAACGTTCATTGGACCTACACAGACTATTTGGGCTTTATCTCATGTTAGATAAGGGAAAATGAAGTGATTCTAGTTTTTATAGAAACTAGACTCATAGACCTATATTTCATATGAAGAACTCAAAACCTGAATCTTACTGTATTATAGTGAAAAGTGAGCTTGAATTTTGTGTGTGGCTGTTATCTTATCATTAGGAGCGGTCTATGGTTTTTGATAAATATCTTGAGATTTGTAGGTTGGATTGGGGTAATATTTATTGTTTTAGAAATTATAAATTTAGAGGAACAACTTTGTGGAAGGCCACTTTGACTGGAAATGATGTTTTATAGGTCTAAAATTGTGTTCAAGTTGGGACTGGAAATTTGCCTCTGGGCAAAATGGACCTCACAGTCAGCAGGTAGGACCTAATGGCCGTGAGGTAGTTCATTTTCAGTCAAGAAAAAAACACAACCTATGTTACAATCAGCAAGTATTACCTAATGACTATGACCCCCCTCTTGTAACCTAGGTCACAATCATCAGTCTTTTAGTACTAACCATGAGGTAGTTTGGTGTTAGTCCAAAATCAAAATGCACCTTATGTCATGATCAACAGTCCTTACCTAATGACCATGACCCTCCCCTATTTTATACAAACCTTGATTTTTAGCATCCTAATGACTATCAAAACTTAGTCCAACTTATTTAAGTATTTTAAAAATATCTTAAACCTAAGAATGAGCATAAATTATGACAATTGAGATGTAAGAACTATATTTTGTTATAAGAAATAAATTAAAGCTTATTGCATTTATACGTGTGTTCTAAATGAAGTATAATATTAGATGTTAATCAAAATGTGTTAATGTGATTGTTTTGTATAATAGCTTTGTGAAAGTTCACATTGCCAAAAGATGTATCTCATTAAAATAATTACACGGAAAGGAATATTGTTAATGCCTGCATTGGAACTTGGTTGTGAATATATAGGAATGCCTATAGGGTTACATTTGCAACTACTACAATTAACCCTATTTGAATCTATAGTTTGTCTCCAATTAGGACCACAGTTTTGACCCCGTTTGGGTCCACAATTTTGATACCTTCAAGTATCCACAAGAATAATAACTCTGCGTATCCATAACACTCTTTGTCTATACTTACAAAACTTAAGCGGACATCAATAGAAAGAAATGTGTTGATGAAAAATAACCAACTAACATTATGTTACATTTGTTATCATCCATGTTATGGTTAATGACATTGAATATGATTCCTTGTTATCAATTAGCAATGTAAATAATATACTAGTATGCTTGAGAATGACTGTTGTGAGTGGTCATTGACATATTGATTGTTCCCCACTAAGCTATATAGCTTAGAATAGGTTTTTGTCCTTGTAGGTACTGCAGTTGTTTTTCTCCAGCAGGGGGTTTGATCTGCAACAAAAAGGCCAACCTTAGAAGGAGTTAATGTATGAGGACCTCTTCTTTTATTTTTTGCTCTTGTACATTCCCATTTTGTACTACATCCAATAGTTGTTAAGTTCTATGTAAATAGTAATTTCTTTTTGGATATAAATGTTATCTAATGGGATGTTATGGCTAAGTAATTATTATTAATTATAACTTAATATGATGATGAATATGGATATTTCTATAAAAATCCCTAGGGTAGTCTTTACAATAAGGTCTTAGCTGAGTGACCCCTATTGGACTAAAGGCTCACTATGCATATGGCTGAGACCAAAGGTCTCGACTGAGTGGCCTTTATTTCAAATTTTCCCTCTTTACTAGACACGACAGGGACTATAGATCTTAGTTGAGTGATGCATTTTGCCCTAAACTAATTGCCTTGCACATGGTAGAGACCATATGGTCTCAGTCAAGTGACCTATTCTGCAACTCAATTCTTAAAGAGGACACGGCCAAGACTATTGGTCTTAGCCGAGTCCAACAAATTCCTACAAATTATATACACATGATTATGACACTTTTTCATTCAAACATCCCCACAACTAACACCACTTATTCTACTAAAAATCAAAAAAAGAATAACAATCAAACCCAAATTAAAAACATGATTTTAAAAGAAAAATTAGAGTTCATAAGTCAAAAAAATTTTTGGATTTAACAACTCACCAGCTCAACTTTTTAAGCTCTCAAAGCATGTCTTCCAAGGTGATCACCACTAATGCAAATTCAAATTTGGAATCGAAGTAAGGCTTCAGGTGGTGGCCATTAACTTTAAATTTGTGGTCGTCTTTCAGATATTTGATGGTGATAGCTCCATAGTTAGTGACCTTTACAACTTCATATGGTTCCTTCCATCTGGATTTCAACTTCCCTAATAGTCACAACCGACTATCACATACTAGCACCTTCATTTTAGTGGTAAAGTCTTTGGAGACCAGTTTATTATCATGCCACCTCTTTGTCTTCTCCTTGTATCTCCCAAAATGATTGTATGCCTAAAATCTTAGCTCTTCCAATTCATTTAATTTCAAAGCTCTGCACTTTCAAAGTCAAAATTCAAAAATTTTATGGCCTAATAAGCTTTTTGTTATAATTCAACTGGTAGGTGACAAGACTTGCCAAAAACTAATCTAAAAGGGGATATCCCTATAGGTGTCTTAAAGGCTATCCTATACGCCTGTAATGCCTCATCTAGCTTAATTTACTATTCTTTTCTGGATGCATTAACCATTTTTTCCAAAATCACATTAAGTTCACGGTTGGAAACCTCAACTTAGCCGTTAGCTTGGGCATGGTATAGGGTAGTGACTTAAAATTGGTGGTTAACAAAGTGCTTGCCCCCATCATTAATTATAGCTCTAGGGGTTCCATATCGGGTGAATATATTTTTCCTTAATAATTCAAGCACTACCTTAGCATTATAATTTCTAGTGGCTATAGCTTCTACCCACTTGCTTACATAATCTATGACCACTAAGATATATTCAAACCCATAAGATACTGGGAAAGGCCTCATAAAATCTATACACCACACATCAAATTGCTCTACCTCAAGCATGTTGGTTAATGGCATTTCATCTCTCCTAGTGATATTCCTTACCCTTTGACATCTATCGCATGATTGAATGAAATATTTCACATCATTAAAAAGAGTATGCCAATAAAAACTAGAGGAAAGAATTTTTGATACCGTCCAATTTGGCCCATGATGTCCATCTGGTTCTTCACTATGATATGCCTTGACAATGTCTCCTTGCTCTTCTTTAGAGATGCACCTTCTTAACACTTGATCTGCACATATTTTAAAAAGGTAAGGATAATCCCATATGTAGTGTTTTGCATCAGCTTTCAATTTCTTCCTTTGTTGCCAAGTGTAATCTTTTGGCATGTAATCTCCTACAAGAAAACTAGTTAAATCAACAAACTAAGGAACAACGACTTCACACATAAATAAAACACATATATGCTCAATTGAAAATAAATCAAAGATCTTTTTATTCTCAATGTAGCCATGCTTGATTCTAGACAAGTGATCCGCCACAAAGTTCTTCACCCCATTTTTGTCTTTAATCTCTAGGTCAAACTCTTGTAGAAGGAGTACCTATCTAATCAATCTCGATTTCGACTCTTTTTTGGCAAAGATGTCTAAAGTTGTTGTCATAGGAAGTTTTAGAGTTTTGGACAATGCATATATCCTTGTTTTGCTATGGTTAGACTAAAGTGAGATGATTTTATAGAATCTGATAATGAGGATGCATGAATAACTATATACATGAGGGTAAATGTATATAATTGAAGTTTTGAAAGTGGACTATATGTATGATAGTATTTTTCTTAGGATCTTAATTTCAAATCAAATACTACATGATATGTGCATATGAAAAGTGTTTGGGATTATAGTATATGGTGTGATTAGAGTATATATATAGATTATTTTAATATGGTGCATGAGGAAATTTTATATATGGTGGATAAAATATTTCATACATGAAGTTAATATGAGGAAATTGAGGTTAATTATGATACTCTATATATTTATTAGTGTTTCCTTATCTAGTACGGGCAATTGACTAAACATTTCATAGGGGATAGGGCAAAACATATATAGCACACGAGAATATGCATTTGCATCTTCTTTCATACATGAAAGCATTATTCCCGCATAGCATAGCATCAAGCATCATATTACATGTACAAGCCCTAATTGAATGGGAAACTGATAGGATATATGTTGAGCATAGTAATGATGTAATTGTATGATAAGATTGCTCTTATATGGAGATCGAGTTATAAGAAAAGCAAATTAAGTTAAAGTAAGCATCAAGGGCAGTTGGAAGAGATAGTACAGAATAAAAGTTTATAGCGTTAAACATAGAAGTATAAAAATGATAGTGATTTATTTGAGTAAGCAATATAGGTATGAATTTCGAGAACAAAATTCCTTAAGGGAGAGAGATTTGTAAGGACCTAAAATAGGCCCTAGTGGAATTCAAGGGCAATAACATTTTATTAAAGTCTAATTAAGCATTATTGGATTAATTATTAGAAGTTAAGATTAAGTAAATTCATGGTCTTATGTGATCACATATGCAATAGTTAATTGATATTATAGTATATAGTGTGCATAATTGGAATAAAATATAGTTAAGAGATTAATTGGGACATCAGTGTTATTAAATTGTAATTAATTATATGATAAATATGTGAATTATATGGTATGAATTTTATAAAGGTATAATTAAAAAGGAAAAAATAGTTTGAGGGCTAAATTAAAAGAGGATGTAAAGTTAGGGGCCAATGTTAGAATAATAATTAAGTAGGGTTAATTTCATTAGAGATAGAATCTGATATGTTAAAATTGAAATAAAGTAATGAGTGGGGTCAATATTTGACATGAAAATTAAAGAGGGATTTTGAATTGAAGTAATTTGAGGTGGGCTATTGTTGATGTCATTCTCCACTTAAAATGACATGCAAAACAAGAATAAAAAGGGGCTTAAGGTGTTAGGGACGGAAGATGTATGAACAAAAAAAAGCTTAATTTCCACTTTACTTTTCTCTCTCTTAATGTAAAATTTGCAACTCTTCATCTCTTTCATTCCTCTTTCTTATCTCTCTTGCAAATCCAGCCACTATACTTGAGTTAAACCCTCTCATTTTTAGTTGCATGCATGGATGGTTAGCGAGGATCAAGGCTAGAAGTAAAATGTGAAGAATAAGGAGAAGATATTTGTAGAAGAAGAAGTAAATTTCAGGTTTAGGAACTCTATCATCTTGCATGTAATATTTTTGTTAAGAAATAAAGATTTATTATATGCACTGAATGTCTTTGAGGTTAGTATTATGATTTATAATTTTGAGAAGTAAATTCTAGTCTTTCATGTGTTTAAAATGAGGAGAAATTTCATAAAGAATAACAATTACAAAGTTTAAGTTAACATGCAAGCTTCCATCAAAATTCTAGGTGTAAGTTTAACTAACCTAGTTATATTATTTTGTCTATATCTTGAGTTTTAGGACAGTAAATTGAATAATTCTAGTTGGTAATTTTTTTTCAAGAAATTAATGTATATTTTTGTAGAAGGAAGCCACTTCTGAATCGTCCTCTAACTTTCCTTAAAATTAGCTTAAATTTTGTTGGAACTGTTGGTTACTTTAAAAGGGCAGATTTTAGTATTTCGGGCATAAGTCGAGGTAGAGGAGTCAAATTGATATGATATAAAATTATGGGTAAACTAGATACATAAAAGTACAAATTTTTTGAAGGAAAGTTAGTCTAATTCTGTGCCCAATTTATTCTATGAATTTTCTATGTGGTGATAAAAAAAGAGATATGAAAGCATTATGAATTAATGGTTGTAATTTTAGCATATGTTGAGTTATAAAATTCTAATTGAGACCATTCCAATTTATAAGGTTACATAAGAATTATGTCTATAAAATTTTAAAAGGAACCTGGAGCTAATTATGCCTATAAGTCATCCAAATATTTAATTGAAAATTTATAGAGCTGTTGATTTCGGTTCTGGAATAGATTATATAAAATATGATATATCTCCTTGTATAATGAACGAAATTCTATGAGGTTAAATTCTATGTAAAATAGACTTCTAAATATATCATTTTTGTGAATAAAGTAAAGCTAATTCTATCTATAAGCTTGTCAAAATTTAGCTTGATTTTGGACCTATTCACAGCACTGTTAGTAGGAACGGTATTCGGTTAAATGTGAATATCTTGAGTTCTAGTGATGATATTGAAATAATTTTTGCTATTACAGAAACTAAAAACATAATGAAATGAGTTTTTGAAATGACATAAATGACATTTTTACTAAAAATGCCTTTTAGTATGTCAAAAATGGCATACAAGATGAACTCAGAAAATTGTTTGTGATTTGTCACAACTAGGACACCTTCCCTACTTCAACCAAACTTGATTTTTTAGCCCTCAAGTGTCACCAAAGTTTGTCTAAACCTTTTTAAGTAGCTTTAAAGCATTTTAAATATAAATTGAAGATAATTATGACACTAAACATGTGATTAGATATAATGATATATGAGAATAAAATTAGTTAATGATCACTAACATTAGAAGACAAGAATATACCATGAATGTTAAAGGATGTATATATATATATATATATGTGTGTGTGTGTGTGCGCGTGTGTGTGTGTGTGTGATAGTTCAATATTAAAATGTTACCTATGATTATTATTGATTTCTTGAGGTTATTATTAAACTTATAGAACCTATACATTATTGAAATGGTGCATTACTAGTAAGCTACATTACCATGAATAATTATGGAAACTTACATGATTAGTTATTTAATAATATGTAATGTGACAATCTAGATCTATGAGTTGTGTGTTTTACTATATGATTATGTAAATATACTTATGTGTGTATAGATATGCTAATTCAAAATGAGAATGAACTTAAGTATTATTTTAAGGAATTATTGTTGTAATGAAGATAGCCTATGAGAGTGATAATGAAGCATGTGTGTGAATACATGATTATACAAACATGTTGTTATCCATCATAATTATATAGTATATTTCAAAATTAATATGTTATAGATATATTCATGCATATCACATGATTGAAGGCATTTAACTTAGGCTAGTAAATTACATAACCATCATTATAATTTCATTTTAACATTTAATATTTCACAATGTCTACCATATACATAACTAATCATATACATACATTTCATTCCCAGTTTACTTCTTTATATCATGGTAACAACTTATAACTTACATTAAGCCATATCACTAACACATACATTTTTCAATCATACTTCACACTTATTCAAATATCAATCATAAACCACATTCCATTTCAAGTCCATACATTTACACATTTCTTACATATACATTTATCATCAATAATATTCTATATCACATATCCATGTCAATTATCTTTATTCATTATTAGGTGGATAGTTTACATAATAATCCTTTATATCTTCAATTATATATCATTCAACCAACATATCCCTTATACCATATTATATTTCTTTTCTATTAATTTCTATTTCTATGCCACTAACAATTTAATTCTAATCCAACTACAATATTATTTCACATTAAAATAATCAAATAAACCTCATTTAGCTAATATACAACATAAATATTTTCTATGTGCATTATGTAGCTTAACACTTAACAATTGACTAATATACATATTAATATTCATACACATTCAATTCAGCCAACATATAATTCTTACTCAAAAATTTATTTCTCATACCTTAGTTATGTAATTAACTTAATTACATACAAATTAACATATATTTACAACTAAATTCCATTAAAACACAAAATACACCTATGTACATACACTTAAACAATTCGACCAACCTATAATTTTTTTTCTCAAATTTTAATTTTTCTCCATTAAACATTATTTAAGCTAAGAAATAGCTTTATTAGCATATATTCACAACTAATTAACATTTAAACATAATTTAAACCAATATGCCCTTGCATGAACAATTTAGCCATTAAATCATTTTCACTTCAAAAATTATTTCTCATTACTTAAGCATTAAATAAACTAGACTACCACCTAATGAACATGTATACACATTTAATTATCAATAAAACATAAAATAGACTCAAGTAATCAAGTCGACACAATTCAGCTACAAGGAGAAAACCAAAACTCAAAATTTTCTTCTTTGATTAAATCATTCCAAACCTCAATTAACACTTCCATAAACACACTTCTACAATCAATTTCAATTTAAAATACAAAATTCACTAAAAATTGCAAGTTACATAATCAAATTTTCAAATAAAAAATCAATAAATATCCATAGAATATGTAACCACTTACCTCAAATCACTTTCTCCTTCACTAAACTTCTTTCTTTTTTCCTTTAACCCTTGAAGAATCTCCTCCTTCCTCTTCAATCCACCCTGGAAGAAACACCCATAAAGAAAACCTAACAAAACCTCACTTTAATAACTCAATTAAACGATAAATATTCAACCAAAAAAACTTATTATAGTAAAATAAACCCTTAAAATCAACTAGATACCATTAATTTCACTTACCTTCAATTTGCCTAAAAACCTAACTTTCTTGATTCCTTACTTAATCTTTACCAAAATCAAAAATTAATGGTTGAAATCATCTTCTAAATGGGCTGAGAACAATAGTCAAACTTGAATTTAAAGAGGATGGAAGAATTTTGAAGAAATCAAAGTGAATAAGAGAGAAAAAATAGTTATATTTTTTAGGGAGAAAAGAGAAAATGTGAAGCTACTGAAATTTGGGTTCAAGATCATATTCTTGGGCTTTTATACTAAGTGTTGCAACCCTAGAAAGTGCACTAGATCGACAAGTAATAAAGTGGGGCAAATTTAAGACCCTTAATATCAAACCCAAGGGAATTGTGTGTGAAAACTGTGAAAATTAATTGTATGCTAAAGAATTCCCAATTGTTTCTATGTATAAGTTATTTAATTTATATAATGTAACTTTAAAACTAAAAATATGTAGTGAAAGGAAATTAAATTCTACTAACAGTAAATTGAGTATCTATAAAATTTAGAAAAATTAACAAGTATGAAAATCTATATAAATAAAACGTTGCTCAGGGTTCACTCATCCACCCCATACCCAATGTGAATTAATTTTGCCTAAAAGTATACATGAATGAATTCAAAATGACCCTTTTAATCCAAGCATCCCATTTCGGAGCCAACTATTCTAGTTACTAAACGTCCCATTCTAGAGCCAGCCCAACAACTAGCCTAGGTACGAGTCTAACATCCTAAGTTTGGTTTGCTTTTCCATTCTGAAGCCAGCTATTCTAGTTGCTAAACGTCCCATTCCGGAGCCAGCCCAACAACTAGCCTAAGTATAGGTCTAACATCCTAAGTTTGATTTATTTTCCCATTTCGAAGCCAAACAACCCAAAACTCATCTATTTCACTACACACTTAAACTCTACAACCAAGTTTACTGCACATCTAGAGTTCCATTTCGGAGCAATCTAAAATAGATAGTACTTTTAGATAGAAAAGTTGAGAAAAGATTCATCCACAACATTCAACTCACACAAGCATTAACATCCAGTTAAGATAAAAGATACAATCATTCAACAAACCTGGAAATCGCTTGAAGAACTGAAAACTAATGAAACAAAATAAGCAACAGTGAAATAAATCATGCATTCATATATAAATATAATTGAGAATATGTTCAATATTCACATCTTTCGGTAGGGGATTCAAAGATCCCCCAAATAACTAAAAGACTATTCACTATCCATCATAAAATGAAAAGAGAAAAGAATATAATAACCCCTGAAATTCATGATGAAGAAAATCTAGCTAAATCCAAGCTCTTCAATCTCTTTTCCCAAAGTTTAACTGGAAAAATGAGTTATAAATGTGTAGATCTATACTTATGAACTGTAAATCTATGTTTAATCTAAGTATTTCTGTGTAATTCCAACTATTTTCAAGTAAATTTATGTATCTATGTGTGTAAAATGAGTAAAGAACTTAAAGAAGGAAGAGAGAAACCCTAAAACCTAAAAAATTCCCAAAAACTCAAAAAACTACCGATTCTATAGAATAACCTACCTTATATAGGTCAACATGGGTCACTGTTACTATGAAATCCCCGGTAACCGTGACCTCTAATAAAAAACCCTCTTTGGTTGAAATAGGTCATGGTTACTATGAAATTCTTAGTAACCATGAGATGGCTCAGAGCTATAATCTGAAATTGGGTCACGGTTACCATGAAATTCTTGGTAATCGTGAGATAACTCTCCTCTTCATTCTAGATTGAAAATATACCTGCCTCACGATTACTATGAAATTCTTAGTAACCATGAGATGCTTCTCCTTTAGCTTCTGCACTGAAAACTCCATAGGTCATGGTTACCACCCTATCACGCACAATTGCCATGCTGACCATGACAAGCTTCAAAATGGTGCCTTTTGACAGAATACATGGGTCACGGTTACTAAGAAATCTCTGGTAACCATGAGGTACCTACAAAAAAATCACAAAATTCTATCAAAAGCTCCCAAATTTGCACAAAAGCTAGAATTAACTGAGAATTGGATAAATTATTAAATGCAAGCAAAAATAAAGCAAAAGATGTTAGAAAACAAATGAAAACTAGACTTAAATTAAACAAAAACTAAATACTGAATTTGATTTATCAAAATACCCCACACTTAGACTTTGCTTGCCCTCAAGCAAATGAATGATCCACAATCTTGAAAGAACTTAGGACTCCAATTCAGAATAAGGAAAATCATAAATGCTAAAGTAACACGTAGTAGAAGTCACTCAGAAGAAGAATCTTATCAAAAAGACTCACATTAATCCATACTACACAATTTCTCATGTGTGTGTGTGAGTCTAAAACAGATTTATTTTCTTTCAAAACCAAAACTACCAGTGAGTTCCAGCAATCAATCAAACAGAGAAATTTGACAATTTTTTTTCGCTAGTAACTTAGAACAGCCATAATCCTTTCCTTTAGCACCTGAACCACAAGGGTCATCTCCACTAAACAACTCAAAACAAGATAGAATCACTAGGTCTTACATTAAGGTTGTAATGGGACTAAGGCAAAGGTTCCAACGAATTGATAAGGTTAGCAAGATAGAATTAGCCACACTATTCAGAAATACATACCACCCAGCCTTTTTAAGAAATAACTCTTTCAAAATCCATGCTTTATTATTATCAAAAGGAAAAACTATTCTTAAGACATTAATTGGATTCTCAAAATTGTAGGAAGCAGAATAATTAACACTTTTTATAAATGTTAGGTACCCCACACTTATTTTCTGCAGTGTTGGATAAACCAAAATTTCTACAACATAACATTTATTTTTTTTCAACATGGTTACTATGAATTTATGGTAACTGTGGGATACTACTTAGGTGATAGGAGTACCAAAAGCATTGATTCTTATCATCCTTGTCCTAAAAATTTAGAACATTAAGCTCAAAAATTCCCTAAAACTTTTCAACTTCCCCTTCTTGATTGACAATCAACAATTTCATCAAACCTATCACGCAATTTTTACTACCCCACCTAGAGTGGCCAATTCCAAAATGGAAGAGACAAGGGAATTTAGGCTATATGGTTAAATAATAATACAATCTAAAAAAAATATGTAGTATGCTTTTAGCATACCAATTAAGCTCAAAGGGGCTAACAATGGAAAAATTTCCCAGGGCAGGTCAAAAGTCGTTTAAAAATTGGTTACCAAAGAAAGACTGCCTAGGTCATATCCTAATCTTATCTAAGTTGAATATTCATTTCGAAGGGTGATGGGAAGGTTCTAGCTATTCTAGAATTCATTCACTCAACTGCTATCACTCACTGGTTTTTTTTTATTTAGCCTATTATGCTCATTAAATAAGAAATTAAATGATATGTGATTAATTGAGATCAATTTAAATAACAATCTTTCTTGAACAAACTACTGCTCTCTGGCTACTTAGTCTTTCGAACTTATCAGTTCAAAAATGAGTCTAAGCTAATTCAATTCAAGATCAACTGGCAGCTCAAGCTAAAGGTAAGTTGATTAATAACTCATGGAAAAATTTATTCTAACTTAAATTAAAGGGAAAATTAAGACTTTAGAACATAACAATCTACTTAAACCAAAAGAAAATGCAAAACATAAAGTAAATTAACTTAAAGCAAAACAAACTCCATTAAATCAACACTAAAGAACATTCATAATGCAAAATTAAATTGAAAAAAGAGATGAACTAAACAACTAAAAAAAAAAGAAAAAAAACTAAAAAGAGTTGTGGTTCAAGAGTTTCACAATTTCAACCATTTGAGTCCCAACTTCTTCCTTTGAAAAGATACTCTACACAAAATAATTTCTTCACAACAAAATTAACTTCCAAAAATTGTTCAAATTTTCAACCAACATGTTTAAAATTCAATAATAACATAATTAAAATATTCTCTCTCTCACCCTACACTTAAAAACTTGTTGTCCTAAGCAAGGTACAAATATAAATGTCAAAATAGGAAAGAGGGGAGAGGGAACTTCTTCCTCAGGGGTGCGGGGGAACTGGGGAATCAAGCCAGGCATTCAAAGTAGCCAAGGCTTCAATGATCAACTGCTATTGATGCTTGAATGTCTCCTTGTTTCGTAGCTAAAATATCCGTGCGATCCATTAAAGCAGTGTATTGGGTAGAGGATAGAATGATAGAATCTTGATCCGGGGCAGGTGAAGGATTACATAGGCTGTGCTCTATCTTGTGCAAATACTCTTCTCTCTCGATCAACCTGAACCCATGCTCGGTAGTAGCATCATTTATAATGATCTTCATATTCTTCAGCATTTTGGCATCGATATAAGCAGCTGCAAGGAGTCTCTTGTCTATATCCAATGGATGCCCGAAATACCTAGCAATCGTTGTCACCTAGCCACTAAAAGATATCTTTTTCACTTTAGTAGTTTTTTGCTACATCTCCTCTAGTTTGTTCCACCAATGGTATATGCCATTTATGCAGCAATGTCTCACCATACAGGATAGAATGAAAGCCTCTGGGAGATTAATTTGCCCTGCACTCTGCACATGAGACATGAAAGACATAGAAAAAAATGGTGTAAGATTCTCAAAGCATGGCCCCATAGTAAATGGGATTTGGTGGTCCCGAACACTTAAGGGCCTCCAATCAGCAGATCTCTAATGTCTTCATAAGCATATATCCTATCTAGTGGAAATCCTAGGGCTTTAGTGACATCTGCCAAAGATGCTTCATAAAATTTTCCTTTCAAGAAAAAAGTTACCATATCTGGATTGTCACCATGCCCGAAATGAAATTACACAGTGCAAAGGAAGTCTCTGGTCAAGGTTAGATAAAATAATTCCCTGCATTCAAACAATTTTTCCTAACCGGTGGCTGCAATGTGGTTATTAATCTCCCTCTTGATCCCCAGATTTTCCAATAAACTCATATTCACATAAATTGATAGAAGGTACTCGCAGTTTGAAAATATGTCATAGTTTGTCCTCATCTTTTCAGGAACCCAGTTGGGTATTTTTGGCCCTTTCTTCTTTCTTAGCTTATGTGGCACAAGGGCTGGAGCTAGTTGCTAATTGGCCTCTGCATGCTCTTAAGGTGGTAGGGGTTTGTTGGCAAAAAGAAGGATGTCTTGGGATTGAGAAGAACTGGAAGCACGAGCTCTTTTAGGTACCACTACCCAAAAATAACAAAATTAGAAGTTTACAATGTTGAGCAACATAAAAGAAACACAACATAAGTATGAATAGATGAGAATGCACAGTATAAGGTCATGGCACACACTAGTTCCTTGAGGTACGTGGCACTCAACCACGATAACCGAGTCATCCTCTAGAAACCAATAGCCTGCAGGTCAAATCATTTTAGCCTATATACCTCAAGGACAAAAATAGGCATAAACATGCATGTGAATGCAATTGCTAACTCAGACAAAAGATCATTGATCTAGCATGCTTATTTGATCATAGAATATGTTTGATAAAAGGGAATGACAAACTAAAGGTTCGTTCTTGCAACAGTTCCAAATCACAATTAGCAAGTGGGATATCTACTAAGACAGCACAAAATAAGAAGGGGAGTGCCTAAATAAATTACAGCAAAGTATAATGCATTCAACAAACATTTATAAATCTAAAGGTATGACAATTCGATGCATCAATGTAAACAAGAATTCAAAATTTTCTCTCATCATGCTCAATCAGGATTAAAATTCAATACACAATCCAAATAGTATTTCTAAGCATTTGTAAATTGAAGAATATCCTGTCATATTGTGAACCAACTAAAAGGAAAGAGATAGGATTCAATGGTGAAGATTATTACAAAAAAAGTACAAACTAAATTGGCTAAACCAACACCCAACACAAAAAGACAAATACACAGACTTGACCAAGCAATTCCATCAATTCCTTTAATAAAAAAACAAACACAGAAAAAGAACAAAAGATAAAAATAAAGAAAACATAGGGAGTTAAGAGATCGTACCTGCGGGTTGTACACCGTCCTCACAAAATCGATCCATAACAAGCCAAAGGCAAGACTCAAAACGTAAAGAAGAAAAACAACGAAAACAACAACTAAAGATAATGGAAAGTTCACAGAAAAGAGAAGTAAATGAAAAATTTAACTAATCAAACCAAAAACATACAAACAAAGATCAAAGAGGTAAAATTAGAAGAAGAAGAAGAAGAAGAAGAAGAAGAAGAAGAAGAAGAAGATTTTTTTTTATAAATAAATAAAGAGTTAGGGAAGGAGAAAATGAGAAACAAATCATAATTGAAAATAATAATAAACAACAAACATCAACAAGAAAGACAAACACACAACAAGAAGAAATCACCAGAGAAGGAAATATGAGTAAAAAAAACCATAAAAGATTTCCCTAAAATGGACAAGGGTGAAATAATAAAAATAAAAAATAAAAAAATTAAATTAGAAAGGAAAAGAGACTTACATGGTCGATAAAGATGGAGAAGAAAAAGAAAAACTGAAAACAAAACTCAATAACACAAAGTGAAAATGTTAGGGAAAGAAGAAAAAGAAGAAGAAAAAGAAAAAAGAAAGAGAAAAAAAGGACCAAAACAAAAGAAATCATAATTCAAACACTAGATCTACATAACGATTAAAGAAAAAGGAAAGAGAGATCAAAGGAACTTACTGGTGAAGGTGGTAAAGCGATGGCGCACGTTGGAGAAGAAGAGAAGGAAAGAAGAAAAAAGAAAGTAAAAGAGAAAGAGAGAGAGAGAAAAGCGAAAATAAACTGAAATAAAAACCCTAAATGAAAAGGCATTATAAAAGTAGGGTTTCAAATTTTAAATTTCAAATTTTTTTTTAGTCACAGTTACTATGATTTTCATGGTAACCGTGAGGTATGCCGACCCACAATTCTGGACTAAAAATAGACTTAGGTCACGGTTACTATGAGTTTCATAGTAACCATGAGATAAAATGCAATTCGCCTACTAGACTAAAATGATGCCTAGGTCATGGTTACTATGAATTTCATGGTAACCGTGAGATAAAATGAGGTCCAATTCTGGACTAAATTGAATTGACTTCACAGTTACCAAGAAAAATCTAGTAACTGTGCTCAAATATGCAGAATTAAAACCAAGCTAGGTCACGGTTACTAGGTTTTACTTGGTAACCGTGAGCCATTAAAATTTACCAAAAATAATTTATTTCTCTCACTCTCTTCTAATTATCAAACAAAACCTTCTTCTCCACCTAAAAAAAATAAAAAAAACATCCACAAATTGAATGACTCTCACAATCCTTGAACCACTACCCTTAACAAGACTACTAAAAAGAGAACAACACAAAACATTCTTAAAAGTAAGAGCTAGAGGTAGTTATGCATTTATCAAGTCCGCAGCTGGACCTTCAAGTACCATCAAGGTTCATGGAGAGTGACGATCACTAAAACACCTTCAAATGTTGACTCGAAATAAGGCTTCACGCAATGTCCATTCACCTTGAATTCTTTCTCATCTCTTGGATGTTTAAGAGTCACCACTCCAAATTTATCTGCTCTCACCAGCATACAGGGCCCTTTTCACCTCGATTTCAATTTTCCCAGAAATAATCTCAATCTACTATCATAAAGCAGCACTTTCATTCCAGGTGTAAGTTCTTTTTTGGCTATTCTTCGATCGTGCCACTTCTTTGTGTTGTCCTTGTACTTTTTGGCATGTTCATAAGCCCAGAATCGGAGCTCTTCCAACTCGTTTAGTTGCAAGGACCTGCATTTTCCTGCACTCTTAAGGTTAAAGTTTAAAAACTTATTAGCCCAATAAGCCTTGTGCTCTAATTCTACCGGTAGGTGACAAGACTTACCAAACACTAATCTAAAAGGTGACATTCCTATTGGTGTCTTAAAGGCTATCCTATATTCCCACAAAGCTTTATCTAACTTAAGGTACCAATCCTTTCTTGATGCACTGACAGTTTTCTCCAAGATGGCCTTTAACTCTCAATTGGACACCTCAATTTAGCCATTGGCTTGGGCATGATATGGGGTCGTGATTTTATGCCTCACTCCAAATTTTTTCAATAAGGCTTTAAATTGGTGATTGACAAAGTGTTTGCCACCATCATTGATAATAGCTCTTGGGGCTCCATAACAGGTGAATATATTCTTCCTTAAGAATTCTAAGACAACATTTGCATCACAAGTCTTAGTGGCTACAGCTTCTACCCACTTAGTCATATAATCCACTGCCACCAGGATATATTCAAACCTATAAGAAATTGGAAAAGGCCCTATGAAATCTATTCCCTACAAATCAAATAATTCTACCTCAAGCATGTTGGTCAATGGCATCTTATCTCTCCTAGTTATGTTTCCCACCCTTTGACATTGATCACAAGCTCGAATGAATAATATAACATCATTAAATAAGGTGGGCCAATAAAATCCAGAAGAAAGAATTTTTGATACCATTCAGTTGGGTTTGTGATGTCCACCAGCTTTTCCATTATGACAGGCTTGTATAATCTTTACTTGCTCTTCATTAGGGATGCACCTTCTTAGCACTTGGTCAGCACAAAGGCAGAAAAGGTAAGGATCATCCCAAATATAATGCTTTGCATCAGCTTGCAGCTTCTTCTTTTATTGCCATGTGAAGTCCTTTGGCATATAACCACCTACAAGAAAATTTGCAACATTAGCAAACCAAGGTATGGAGATTTCACAAACAAATAATCCACAAATATGCTCATTAGGGAATAAGTCCACAATCTCCCCTTTCTCAATATGATCATGTTCCAATCTTGACAAATGATCTGCCACATGGTTCTTTGCTCCCTTCTTGTCTTTGATCTCCAAATCGAATTCTTGCAAGAGTAGTACCCATCTTATCAATCTTGGCTTGGATTCCTTCTTGGCAAAAAGATGTCTTAGTGATGCATGGTCAGACCACACCACAATTTTTGCTCCAAGTAGATATGATCAAAACTTCTCAAAAGCGAATACGATGGCAAAAAGCTCATTTTCAATTATGGTATAATTAACTTGAGCTCCTGTCAAAGTGTGGCTTGAAAAATAAATTGCACAAAATACTTTTTCTTGCCTTTGTTCGAGTACTGCTCCCACTGTAAAATTACTTGCATCGCACATTAGCTCAAAGGAAAAATTCCAATCCGGAGATATGATCATCGGAGCTGAAATAAGCCTTTGCTTCAAAAATTCAAATGCCAATAAACACTCATCATTAAATTCAAAAGGATCATCTTTCATTAACAAATTAAATAAAGGCTTTGCAATTTTTGAAAAATCTTTTATGAACCAACGGTAGAAACTTGCATGACCCAGAAAACTCCTAATTCCCTTGACATTGGTTGGTGGTGGAAGCTTCTTTATAACTTCTATCTTTGCTTTGTCTACCTCAATCCCCTTCTCAAAAATTTTGGGTCCCAAAACTATGCCTTCTTTTACCATGAAGTGGCATTTCTCCTAATTTAGTACTAAATTGGTCTTTCTACACCTACCTAACACTAAATTAAGATGGTCTAAACAGCTCTCAAATTCTAGCCCATAAATGGTAAAGTCATCCATAAACACCTCCATAAATTTTTTTATAAAATCATGAAAGATTGCCATCATACACTGCTGAAATGTAGCCAGTGCATTACACAATCCAAAAGGCATCCTCCTATAGGTGAATGTGTTGTAAAGGCAGGTAAAGGTTGTTTTCTCTTGATCTTCAGAGGCTATCAGAATTTGTAAATATCCCGAATACCCATTTAAGAAATAATAAAACCTATTCCCCACTAACCTTTCTAACATCTGATCAATGAATGGCAATGGGAAATGATCCTTCCTAGTGGCATGGTTCAATCTCCTATAGTTTATGCACACTCTCTAACCCCTAATTGTCCAAGTTGGAATGAGTTCATCTAATTCATTCTTTACCACTGTCATTCCCCCCTTCTTAGGGATACATTGCACTGGACTAACCCATTTACTATCAGAGATTGGATAAATTATACATGAATCAAGCAATTTAAGTACCTCTTTCTTTACAACCTCTTGCATAGCCGGATTGAGCCTTCTTTAGGGTTGAGCTACTGGTTTGCAATCATCCTCCATAGGAATTTGGTGAGAGCAATAGCTTGGATTGATACCCTTTAAATCCAGTGTCTCCCATCTTATAACCTATTTATGCTTTTTCAACACCTTGAGTAGCATCTCCTCTTCAATACCTGTCAACAAAGAAGAAATAATCACTGGCTTTTCTTCTTTTTTCTAAAAATACATACTTTAAATGAAAAGGAAGAGGTTGAAGTTCGGATTTCAACTCCCATTTTCTTAAAGTAATTCTCTCTTGCTTCAAATTCTCCTCTTCATAGCCTTTTTCCAAAGCTGCTATCCATTTTTCTTCTATTCCATCCAACTCTTCACTCTCCAAATAATGCATCAAGCTTGAATTCACTGGATCATTTAGCAATACTTTTTCTTGCATATTCTCTACACATTCATTAATGTTGTACATGAAATAGACCAACTCCTTTAGAACACTTAATGGATATTTTGAGCCTTGTTCATATCTACCACCAATTCTTCGTTGTTGAATCGAAGAGTGACCTTTTGCCCATGGACATCAATTAGAGCCTTTGCAGTATTTTAGAATGGTCTTCCCATAATAAGTGATACCTTCCTATCCACCTCTATTTCCATAACCATGAAATCTACAGGGAAATGAATTTTCCCACTTTTACTAATAAATCCTCAATAACTCCCTTCGGCTTTCTCTTTGATCTATTCTCAAGTTAAAGTCTCATTCCTGTTTCTTTGAGATCGCCTAAGTTGAGTTTCTTGCACATGGAATAAGGCATCAAGTTAATGCTGGCTCCTAAATACCATAAGGCATTTTCAACAAAGGTCTCACCAATTTCACAAGGTAGAGTAAAGCTACCTAGATCTTCCAATTTTTCTAGGATCTTATTCATGATAATTGCACCACAGTTTTTCGTAAGTTGCACAGTTGCATACCCTTCTAATTTCTTTTTGTTGGAACAAAGTTCCTTCATAAACTTAGCATAATTGGGCATGTGTGCTAGCGCTTTAGCAAAAGGTAAGTTAATATGTAATTTCTTAAACATTTCTAAAAAACTAGCCAATTGCTCATTTTTCTTTTCCTTTCTAACTACAGCAGGAAATGGCAACCTATTAATATCAAGATCCTCTACATTTGGATTCACTATACTCTTTCCCTTGTCATTCCTTAGAGCATCCACATTTATCTCTACTCTGGAGTTAGAAATACTTACCTTCCATGTTGGTTCCTCCAAATCAGTTGATAAAGTTGGTGATTTACCTCTCTCTTCCTCTCACACTGCCTCCTTGCCACTTCTTAAACTGATTGCTTTGGCATCCTCCTTGGTATTATGGTCCACATTTGAAGGAAACATCCTTGGTTGTCTGTTTGACATTGAAGTTGCAAGTTGACCCAATTGAGTCTCTAAATTTCTCATTGAAGCATCTTGATTCCAGTTTCATTGCTCTTGAGACTTCCATCTTGATTCTTAACTTGTCATGAATTATTGTTGGCTATTCATGAAGCTAGCAAACATTTCTTCTAAGTTAGGCTCCTTTTTTTGAATGGGCGGCCTTGATTGGAATCCCGGTGGATGGTATGGTTAAGGTTGTGGTTGATTAGAGCTTTGCCCTTGATTGTGGTTTGGTGGATAAGGGGCTTGGTAGTGATTGGTGGCTTGTGGTTGGTGAGGGTGAGTATGATTATGATAGGCATTTGAGTGGTAAGGGGCTCTGTTTTGTGGTTGAGAAGGTGAAGCTTGTTGATTCCCATCCTTTCAAGAGAAGTTAGGGTGATTTCTCCATCCCGGATTATATGAATTGATGTAGGGATCATTCCTTCTAAAATCGCCTAATGCATTCTCATCTCCTACAATTCCTCCTTCTTGGACTCCTTGCCCACTTTCACATGGCCCACTTCCTTGATTTACTGCAGCTACATTTTGAACTTTCAAACCTCTTAACTCTTTCTTTACCAATTCTAGCTGGGCTTTTAATAATGCCACTTCATCCACATTGTGTAAACCTTGCCTTCTTGGGACTAATCTAGGGGCAATCCATTGAGAGTTATTTGTTGCCATCTCATCCAACAACTAAAAAGCATCCTCAGGCAGCTTGTTCAAGAAAGATCATGCTAATGTTGCATCCAATAATGACCTTGTTTGAGGTATAACTCCAGCATAAAAGATAGCCATCAGTTGGTAAACAGCTATCTCGTGATGCGGACATCTTCTCAATAATCTCTTAAACCTCTCCCAAGCTTCATGAAAAGGCTCCTCATTCATTTGATGAAAACTCATGATGCTATTTCGAATGCTTATAGTCTTTGTTGGAGGGAAAAATATCATGAGAAATTTCTCTTGCATCTGATCCCATGACCATATTGATTGGCGTGGTAACATTTGCAGCCACTCTCTTGCTTTGCCAATCAAAGTGAATGGAAATAGCTTTAAACTTACTGCATTCGTACTAACGCCCGAAATTTGGACTGTCACTAACTTCCAAAAATATGTCGATATGTTGAGGTGGATCTTCCACTTTCGAACCAGAGAACTTATTCCTCTGTACCATAGTAATGGTGGCTGGCTTGAGTTCAAATTGTACTCCTCTTAGCAATACAATTATTCGATGGTCTTCATTCCATCTTGGCACAACATAGTCTCTTATGGTCCTTTGCCTAGGCATTTCTTCTCTTCTTACCCCTGGTATCTCTTCATGTGCCCTTGGCACTTGTTCATTCTTGAGAGGAAACTCATTAAGAGGAGGATCATGCTCCATCCCTATATCTCTATTGACTCTCTTTTTATGGTGTAGGGTCCTTTCAATTTCAGGATCAAAAAGCAGTAATTGCTCTCATCTTATTCTATTTATACACCAATTTCACCTGAAAAGAATCAAGAAAAATAAAATAAGGAAAAGAAAACACATACAAATAATAATCACAGCTTACTAACAATGCCAAATTCCCCAACAACGGCGCCAAATTCCCCGACAACGGTGCCAAAAACTTGTTGTGACCCTAGCAAGTGCACTAGATCAACAAGTAATAAAGTGGGGCAAATTTAAGACCCTCAATATCGAACCCAAGGGAATTATGTGTGAAAACTGTGGAAATTAATTGTATACTAAAGAATTCCCAATTATTTGTGTGTATGAGTTGTTTAATTTATATAATGTAACTTTAAAACTAAAAATATGAAGTGAAAGAAAATTAAATTCTACTAACAGTAAATTGAGTATGTATAAAATTCAAAAAAATTAGCAAGTATGAAAATCTATATAAATAAAACGTTGCTCAGGTTCACTCATCCACCGCATACCCAATATGAATTAATTTTGCCTAAAAGTGTACATGAACGAATTTGGGATAACCCTCTTAACCCAAGCGTTCCATTCCAGAGCTAGCTATTCTAGTTGCTAAATGTCCCATTCCAAAGCTAGCCCAACAACTAGCCTAAGTACGGGTCTAACATCCTAAGTTCGGTTTGCTTTCACATTCTGGAGCCAAACAACCCAAAACTCATCTATTTCACTAGACACTCAAACTCTACAACCAAATTTACTGCACATCTAGAGTCCCATTCCGGATCAATCTAAAATAGATAGTACTTTTAGATAGAAAATCTGAGCAAAGATTCATCCACAACATTTAACTCATACAAGCATTAACATCCAGTTAAGATAAAAGATACAATCATTCAACAAAGTTGGAAATCACTTAAAGAGCTGAAAATTAATGAAACAAAATAAGCAACAATGAAATAAATTATTCATTCATATATAAATATAACTAAAAATATGTTCAATATTTACATCTTTGGGTAGGGAATTCAAAGATCCCCCAAACAACTAAAAGACTACTCATTATCTATCACAAAATGAAAAGAGAAAAGAATAGAATAACCCTTGAAAATCATGATGAAGAAAATCTAGCTGAATCCAAGCTCTTCAATCTCTTTCCCCACAGTTTAACTGGAAAAATGAGCTGTAAATGTGTAGATCTATACTTACGAACTATAAATCTATGTTTAATCTAAGTATTTCTATGTAATTCCAACTATTTTCAAGTAAATCTATGTATCTAGGTGTGTAAAATGAGTAAAGAACTTAAAGAAGGAAAAGAGAAACCTAAAACCTAAAAAATTCCCAAAAACTCAAAAAACTATCGATTCTGCAGAATGACCTGCCTTATATAGGTCAACATGGGTCACGATTACTATGAAATCCCTAGTAACCGTGACCTCGAATAAAAAAAACCCTCTTTTGGTTGAAATAGGTCACGGTTACTATGAAATTCTTAGTAACCGGGAGATGGCTCGGAGCTGTAATCTGAAATTGGGTCACGGTTACCATGAAATTCCTAATAACCATGAGATAACTCTCCTCTTCATTTTGGACTGAAAATATGCCTACCTCATAGTTACTATGAAATTCTTAGTAACCATGAGATACTTCTCATTTAGCTTCTGTACTGAAAACTCCATAGGTCATGGTTACCACCCTATCATGCACAATTGCCAT